>OLKM01000020.1:564768-582268 GCA_900291075.1 Melanogrammus aeglefinus
CCTCAAAGAGTCTGTGGGGGCGGGCTGGCGGTGATATGTGGGGGTCTGGTGGGATTCTGCAAGGGAGGGTTACGTGTAATTGCCTCTGCGAAGAGGTTAATGGGCTATTGAGGGGCAGAAAACAGGCATGGTATAGAGACAAGGTCCTCTTTGGAGACAGGAGTAGGTATATTTACATTCATGAGTCACTGTCTTATATACAACCACTCTTGCTCTTTCTCAGGAACATCTTTGATGCGAATTTTGCCATACACACAGACACGTACACACTCACAGGAAAAACAGTAATGGCTTCTCAAGAAGCAACAAGCGCTGACATTACCAATAGTAGAGTAAACAAAGCCTGATGTGCATTTATTGCAAAAATTTGACTCAACAACTATCCAAAAACAGAGTTTCTTGTGAAAAACATGTTTTTGCCGTTCTTTCTACATCCTGTGAACCCACTGAACACTGCAGCGTGATAGTGTCACATGTTTGGTTGCACTGATTGGCTGAAGGAGGTTGTCTATCAGGGCCAGTACTCCCGCCCACTGTGCAGTCCTGATTGTGTAGCAGAAAGGAATCTGAAGTCAAGTGAAAAGGATGTGGCACATTCCGGCATGATTGGCTTAATGCGTTGATGAATAAAGGTTCATTGGAGTATCATCTGCATAGATGTGGTAGGCTTTAAAAGTTAAAGAGGATTTATCCTTGAGGAACCCAACATGTCCTTTTTGTTTGCTTGTGAGTGATGAGCTCACACAGAATGCTTGCTTTCTAACTACCTAAACAAATCATTGATTGTACGATCATTGTATCCATAATGCATCATTAGCGCATTGGAACAACTGTACCACTATTTACTTCTATTGTACATGCTTGAACTTTTAAGTTACTCTGAAGTGCTACCAAAAAGCCTAGCTTTTAATACTAACTTCCAATAACCCCTGTCCTCCATCTGCTTCAGAACCACAAGCCCACAAATTGTAAAAAAGTGTTCTGAGGATCTACCACCGAATGTTCTCTGCCTACAACAAGACTTGATTGAGCGACTGACAGATTGGTTGTGATACCTTTTCAGATCCCCCATGTCGGCGGCGGCGGCGCTACGGCAGTGCTTGTGTTCCCACACCGCTGGATCAGTCGGTTCCCTAATTGACACGGTGGTGTACGAGCCATCAGAGGGCCACCCCCCCCACTACAACCCATGACAAACAGCATGTGTCGCTGGCTTGCATCACACCTCCTCACTGTACTTTCACGATACAGGAAAAGGGTTATGTAACAATCCTTTTTTCCTCGCCACCTGCTGCTGCACTATGCCGTTCCCACTCACCTGCCATGCCGTCAAGGAGACAGTGCTTCAATTAGCACATCTTTGCGTCACAATCATTTCATTCTTATTTCTTAATTTGTATTTATTGTAGGGAATCCTGCAAGCTTGTTACCAATGCATAATAGCCTGGCAATTTGAGGAAGAAAATGACATTTAGAAAAATTCTATATTATTATGTTTATGTTTATGGTGTTAGGTGTTATTGTGTTTTTTTTAAAGCATGATCTGTTAACGACTGGTGGAACACCATGTGACTGCAGGTGGTACGTGGGATGCATTTAAAACAAACATTTATTACAAACGTTTTTCAGTAAATGTAATATTCTGGCTTGTAGCTTTGTGCATTCCATCATATGTTTTCCATTGTTATGTTTTCCATTTAGTTTTTTTTGACTTTTTTCGACTGTTTCCCACTAGCCATAGCCTTCTTGGGTGGAATAATTGGGTATAAAGGGGTCACCTGCACTCTTCGCATCAGCGGCTGCTCATGTTTTCAATAAATTATATAAAAATTGAACCGTTTGCATGTGAGATGGCCCACAAACATTCTTCAAGACAATTTAATGGGTCACCTCAGGTCAAAGGTTGGGACTACCTGGTCTAGAGGGATCGTCAGACAATCATTCCCGCCTAATTGGTTAATGATTAATTGATGTTTCAACACAGCAAAATTAACAGAAGATTCAAGAAGTTTACACTGGCCTGTTATAAATGCTAAACCATATAGAGGGATGATCCTGTATTGTTGCAGTAGTGGTAATAGATAAGACTCTGATAACTGGAACCAGAAATTCCAGCTCTTAAGTTCATTATTTTCATTTGAATGATCTTACAAATGGGCCCTTGGTAATGTTTTGGTTTTGACAGCCCCCTGTTTGGGTGTGTTTGTAGGGATGTGTATGGTTGAGAAGAAGTGAGAGAGAGAGGAATACATAGAGCGTAATAAGATCAATGTCAACAGATGCATAGCTTACAGGTTTATGTAGATCTTTCTACTTCCTTTTCATTTGGTTATTTAATTAAGCCTCAGGCATCTTGGGACGGACAAAAACAAAATGGCCGAGGATGTTGCTCACCGACCTGACTACAATGAATACATAGTGATTTTTTATCATGGGTGCAGATGTTTCCTTCTTTTTGAATTGACTGTTTCAACAACTGGGCTTTAAATAATACAGCACTCACAGGGATAAGGAAACAGAAATGCTCCCGTCAGTGCTTGACACCAGTGGTTCTCGAACGTTTTCTACTAGTAATGTTTGTATGTAAAGCACTTTGAGTCTGCCTCGTGTATGAAACGTGCTATATAAATAAAGGTATCTTGCCTTGCCGAGTGTACCCTCTCTAACATATTTTTTCAGCTGAGTATTCCCTTCATCGGCACAAAAAATTTGTGGACATATATGTGTGAATAATGTATGGTTGCTCTATTTGGCAGTGTAAACATGAACATTAAAAGAGTGAAAATGCTCACAATAAAGTCATAAACATGGGCCTGTTCTTCATGCGACTGTTGGCTTATTTCACCCCACAAAAGAAGCCCAATACCAGGAAAGAGTCAGAGCAAGCAGAGTATCCCATTCAAATATATTCTTATTCCTGAAACTGACGACATTTTGGTGTTGCACATTCTTTTTCAAGGATTCCCATTTCTCCTTTCTGTAAATCTTTCTTTCTCAGATTTACACTTCAACCACTTTTTTTTTTGTCACATTTTCCAAGTACCCCCTGCAGTACTCCAAAGTACCCTATTTGAGAACCGCTGCTCTACAGTAAAATAAATTCAAAAAGCAAAACACAAGAGGACGTCAGACAACTATTGCCCCTTATCCACTGACAGTACCAGCTCAACTCGCCACGACTTGGTGTGGCACGACTTGGATTGGTTACAGGCACGTCGAGTTTCCATCTAGAAAGCACCTCTTCAACGTGGGCGGTCATATTTAAAGCACGCATGAGCGAAACTGCGACACATACGCGACCACGTGACACATCAACAGGCAGGGTTACACACAGGAGCGCCTGCACCTCTGTCACTGTCCACGCCGGTGTGTTGTTGTGCGCTAATCCTGCCGTGTTCAATAATCAATCACTATTTTGACTGAACGCTGATGCTAGAGATGCCGGGTGTCGGGTGTCAGGCTCGGACGTTCGCGGTCAGCATTATTCGTCCAGTGGCGTCAATCTGGCCAATCATTGATCAGCAGCCTGTTAATGCCGCACAAAGTATCAGTTCAGCTCTCTTGGAACCTCGACGGAGGTAACTAAAAAAAGTACCAGGTACCAGGTTCCTCATTTTGGCGATCGAAAGGCAAAAAAAAGGTGGGCCGAGTCGAGGCGAGTTACGCTGGTACTGTCGTCGGAAAAGGGGCATATAAGGCAACACCTTTGGAAGCAAATGACAGCAACATCAGTGACTAAATTGTTTTGACGTTTCAAACACTAACCAAAACCCCGTCCCGACTTCAACTCTTAAGTATGGAACATAAAAGCAAGCAAAAGAGTTTCTAAACTTCCAACACAGCCACTCTACTGCGGGGCGCGCTCCGTCTGAACACATTACACCAGGCCACTCAGGCCCCAAACGCTAACGACAGCAACGCATACCGTACCATTTTAAAAAGCATACGGAGAAACACACACACACACACACGCATACACACACACTAAGTAAAGCAAGCATGAATAAGCCCTTTGAGTCTTAAAGCTTGTGACCGCCGCGTGGTTCTTTAATGGCACTCTCGCGACTTCTCCCCTTTGAGATGGGATGGCGCATCAGCGCATGGCGGCGTCAGCGCATTACGGAGTCCCTGTTTTTAGAGGTGGAAGGGCCGGCAGGCTGAAACAGAGAAAGCTCTATAAAGTCTAAAGCGTCCAGTGACAATGACTCATCTCCATGCTTGCTCCCACGCTAACCCCCCCCCCCCCTCCCCCGACCCTACAACCCGAGGCATCTTTTATAATCCTGCTACCCCCCCCACCCCACCCCACCCCATCCCTTGCTCCCATCCCATCCTCTCCCCCACGAACCAACTTCCTGATCTGCACTTGCGAAATTCTTAAGCCGACTAAAGCCGACTCGTTGATCAGCGGCGTTGTCCTCTGTGCTCGTGTGTCCGGGGGGTGGGGGGTAGGGGGGGAGCCTGACATATATCCAACTTAGCCAACCAAAGTCCTCAGATCATGGTGTCCCCGTGCGCTCAGCCATCCGAGCACACAGGCACACGTGTTTGGTGTGCACACTGTCAAATAGATTTAGATAGACATGTGCCTTTAATGGCATAACAGGCTGTACCAAACGGGCTGTACACACACACACACATGGCTCATGATGGAACATAAGAAGCCATTTACGAGCTAAGCTGCACTTACAATCATGAATCTCGCCTGACGTTTGTCGTGCAGACGCGTACGGCCAATTAAGAGAGAAAACACCCACGTGTGGGAGCGCTTCATTTACATATAAGCGCTCTCAAAATCCTTGTCAAAAAACAGAATACGAAAAATTGAGAAAGACACCAGACTAAAATGAACCCCCCGTAGAGGCAAGCTCCTGAGGACTCTCGTTTGCGGAACGCACCGCAACTGCCTCGGGCTTCCAGTCACGTTCCGGCCCTTCTTGTTTGTTTGTCTAGTTGACTCTCAGCTATGAGATGGTCTTTGAAATCATAAGAGCACCCCTAGACTCCATGCACCCTCCCACTGCATTCAATAACAGCCCAGGTGGATGTGGATTGATTTTTGACCATGACTAAAAAGACCACTCTGGACAGGAATATGAATCTGGATGTGTGGCCATGGATGTAAAATAGAAGGGATGAAATGTATATATTATGCTATCAACAGGTTTATGATGAATTTTGATAATAATGCTCGTAACAACAATAGCTGATTTGAATAACAATGCCTAATCCTTGATGCATATCCATTTACTTTAATATGTTGACTAAAGGCATTATTTCACCAAGAGCTAATCTGGTTGTTCATCAAATATTATTCAATGCGAACATTCGCAAAGAGGTGACTTTGACTTCCTGATGCACACTCGATTTCTCAGTTTTATCACCTCACAGTTTAGATGGATGTCGACATATCCGTTGACACACAGTATCTGTTTAAAAGGGACTGAACTGATGTTGCTAATGTGTTTTGATGTTAACACATTTCAGATGTATAGAAAACGTTTGATGATGAATTGGATGATGACAATTATTTAAATTCATGGGAATTGTTTTTATTGATATTCCCTTCCACACACACACACACACACACACACACACACACACACACACACACACACACACACACACACACACACACACACACACACACACACACACACACACACACACACACACACACACACACACACACACTGTGGCAACCCGGCCCAGGCCAATTAAGGAGATGGAGAACACCTGTGGAACAAGTGGAGAAGCGGGGCTTAAATAGCCTGCTTCTCCACTCATCGGCTCTCCCAGCCATGTGGATCGTGGATGGAGAGACCGGTCCCCGTGGGTGACGGGATTCCATCCACGGAGGAGGGGGACCGTGGATTCCTCCCAGGTTTTTGTTCTTTGCTTTTTGAGAGACTTTATGTTTGCTTTTCAATAAACATGCCTTTTTGGCCGTTCTCGTTGAATCGGTGTCCTGTTTGGGAGGAGGTGGCTCGCTCACCGTGCCGGGTTGCCACAACACACACACACACACACACACACAAGTTTAGGCAAGGCCCGGCCACACATGCAGCTCCTTATCGTTTCCCTCATTAAAGATTCCATGAGGCAAGTCAGACAACACTGTAAACTGAAATCTCTTACCGTTTCTTTGTGGACGAATATGTGAGCATGCGTCATTGCATTAACTCGCTCTAATTGAGACATTTCATCAACAAGCTCAAAAGATAATCAGTTCATGCTCATGGAATGATGAGATGAATCTTTTCATGAGCCCCCCAATCTAGCGCGGCGATAAATGACATTTGTATTTAAGCTTGGTCGATGGCCGGTGCTTTTCTTTTCCCATCATGAGAAAAATAAACTGCTGGACAGAGGAAGAGTGTTCGCGCTCTCACCGTTTAGTCCGCAAAAAACATAGAAGAAAAAAAAAGAAAAGATGAAGAAAAATAATTGGGAGAAAACACAGATGCGCAAATGAATGTGGTGTGTGTTTGTTTGGAGAAGGAGGTGAACGTCCAAATAGGATTCCAGCAATCAACATCTTCGAAAAAATGAAAGATGAGAAAACACTCTGAAAAGCATAAGCGGGTCTTTTGAAAGCAAAGCGATGCCCTACAATAACAAACCCCCAGAAATGTTTCACGATGAAATTGTCATTGTTGCATTGAGTGTGGCAATCTATCGAACAAACCAAGGCAGACAATGTAAATGACAAGGCTGTAATGGCTGTACGTTGAATAATACACAAGTAAAACATGTTGGGCGGCAAGAGATATCTTTCCTGCCCGAGCGGTTTTATAAACGACAATTGTTTTCAAATACTGGTGATCAGGTTTGAGTTCACCACACACACACACACACACACACACACACACCACACACACAACAACACACCACACAACACACACACACACACACACACACACACACACACACACACACACACACACACACACACACACACACACACACACACACACACACACACACACACACACACACACACACACACACACACACAAAACATGTGACCATAGTATCAAAATAACAGCCTCAACAGCAGCACCATCAGTAATATATAAAGTAATATATAAATAATATATATAGTAATATATCTAACTTTATCAACCGCAGTATTACAATAATATTGTACTAAAACTGCAGGCTGATAAATGAACGGAAATAATTATGCACATAAATCAAGTATAAAAGGTGGTCATCAAAACAAACAAACACACACACGCAAATATTGTTCACACATCCAAAAACTACCTCAAACTGCAGTATTGTTCCAATCCAAATATATTCCCTACACTTTTCTGAACTGTCACTGTTTGATAGTGTGCAATACAAATTGCGTGTGCATTCTCAGCAGCTGCAGGGGGCTTTACAAAGGTGCACGATGACTTTTCCTGGCAGCAAAATCGCTCATGAAGTTATCATAACAGACACCCTATGTGCCGCTTAAGCGTAATTGTCCCGTTGTTGCTTACCATAGATATGTTTTAATTTAATTCAATTTCGAAAAACTGCGCTGAGAAAGGATGCTCTGGCAATGCAAACAGACGAGGGCTTTGAGGGCTGTTCCGGAAAGCGGGGGGGGGACTCTTTATATATATATTATATATATAATATATAATATATATATTATATATATATATATATATATATATATATATATATATATATATATAAGGTAAAAACATGTAATTCACCCAAATTGAGTGATAGGGTACACAATAGGGCTGGGTGATTAATCGAATTTTGATCGCGATTTCGATTTTAGCGTCAAACAATCACAAAATTAACATAATAGAGTTTTTCGGAGTTTTTTTGTGATGCAATAATTAGCATGACATTTTTTTAACAACCTTAATTTTTTGGGGCCCCCCGCAAGATACTTGGGGCCCTACGCGCTCTGCGTATGGAAAGCGGCGACCCTGCACAGCTCTATTGAATAATCATCATTAGGTGGCGTCTTAAGGGGCAGATTCAGCTGCCCTAAACATGCCCTTATTCTCCGATCCAACACAGGAGCAGTGGAGCTGATACCAATTTGTTCATATTGCTGAACGCGATTGCTCTTTGGTGTGAATCTGTCACGCACACAGACACACACACACACAGACACACACGAAGCACACACACACACACACACACACACACAACACACACACACACCACACACACACACACACAGACACACACACACAGACACAGACACAGACACACACACACACACACACAGACACACACACACACACACAACACACACCACACAGACACACACACACCAGACACACAGACACACACACACACACACACACACACACACACAACAGACACACACACACACACACACACACACACACACACACAGCACACACACACACACACACACACACACACACACACACACACACACACACACACACACACACACACACACACACACACCACTTTAACTGCAATATCACCGGGACGAATCAAGTGCAATACTCCATATATCCATCCCTTGCATCACTTTTAAGGTCCACCATAGATATGAGCAACAGGTGTGGGGTTTTCAAACCCTGTAACTCATGTTTTTCATTATCGTGGCAAAGTGTTGGGGAGAAGGACACGTGAGGCAAAACAGAAGTATAAAAGCAGTGGTGCTTGGCTTTCAGAAAGACGCATCAGAACCCTGTGGAGCATCTTGTGTTTCCCACTACTATGGCATGGGCGTGAGAGGTACGACATGCGCGGCAGCCTGCATGAAGATTAATGACATGGTGGGGTGAAAGCGAGGCAACATATGGTCGGATGAGGCAAATTTTCAGTTATTATTTCGGCGGAGCCATAAGATTTTGTAGATGCGGTGTGTTTTAAGGGTTGACACGTCCCCCAAAAACATCCCCTCGCCGCCCCAGCAGTCGAGCCAGGAGCTCGGTAATGTGTGGGGGGGGTTCAGTGGGGTTCTTGACGGTGACCACTGATAATGGTTTGATCCAAAACAGGATTGACAGGGGTTCAGCTCTGATGACAGGACAAACTGATTGTCCTCAGTAACCCAGGTTTTTCCGAGTGTAGGTAGGACGCACGTGTTTGTATGTGTGTGGAGTATCTGTGACTGAGTAATTGCATGCATTTGTGTGTTTCTTATGGGTCCATGTGTTTGCAATCATTTGTGTGCGTCTGTGGTAGTGTGCATTTGTGTGCATTTGTATTTGTGTATGTTTGAGCATATGAGCCAGCGCTTGTGTGTGTGTGTGTGTGTGTGTGTGTGTGTGTGTGTGTGTGTGTGTGTGTGTGTGTGTGTGTGTGTGTGTGTGTGTGTGTGTGTGTGTGTGTGTGTGTGTGTGTGTGTGTGTGTGTGTGTGTGTGTGTGTGTGTGTGTGTGCGTGTGTGTGTGTGTGAGTGTGTGTTCAGGTACCTAAGCAACTAGCTCTCGTAGATTGTTGATAGTAAATTAACAAACCTCAACACAAGATATAAATCACCGCAATGACACTTAATCTGACAAGTCTCATTAGTTGTGTGTTGTTTATCTGAGACAGGCAGCAATCTCATCCAAATGAGCTTTAATTGAACCACTCCAACCCGTCATTCATCCATAGATTGCCTTTCTGTCAGATCCAGGTTATTTTTACCCATTACGTTGGGTAAAAATAACGGTGTCACCTGCCAATTATCGAGGTGTGATTCTAGTTTTTTCTGATCCTTTTGTACAGCCACTTCCTGCACCCAACAGGAAACCGCGACTCAAAGCCGAACACAGCTGATGAGACAGCAAGGACACGCGTGTGTCGTGAAAATTGCAATGGAGAATAGACCACTGGGACTGGGGGGTTTCATTACTGACTGTCTCTGATCGGTATTCGGTGGGTTAGACAGTCGGGGGGAGGGGGGGGAGGAGGGAGAAGGGTCTGGGGATTCTCCCCCAGGAATTTTTGAATGTCAAGCACTCAATTTGTGCCTTTTCTGCATCAATTTATGGTGGTTATGTCTTGACTAATGTAAAGGAAAGCACAAAATGAAGGCACCAGATGACAATTCAGAATATAATTGATTATAACGCGGTAAGCCTCTCAGAAATTCTGTACTGCTTTCAAATATTTATTCCCCTCTAAATTAACTTTTTTCATTTAATATTATCCATGCTGAGTCAACACACATATAGGCATGAGTTACTCTTCTGTTCTGTTTAGTTTATTTTGTTTGGGGAATTTAGTGATATTTTTCTGGAGTAAAAATAGATCCTGTGCTGAAGAAAAAAGAACCAACCCTTGTCGGAGACTTTGTTGCATCTTTCAGTAACATTAAGTGTTTTACATTCATTAATTCATTCCGTTGGGTGGATGTGGGGTGGTCTTCCATATGTACTCTCAAAAGCACGTAAGGGTCATACAGGTCAATAACATTGACCATTATTGAGACTTTTACTTATATTTTACTTGCCACAGAATGATATGCAAATATAGCCAATGTCGATAAAGATGAGTTTTGACATATGCTGCGACCTTTATATTTACAAGATGAACATTTTCTCTTTTCTTGTTTAAAAAGGTCAGGGAACCTTGAGTAAAGGGAGAAAGTAGTATCATACATTATTATAACTACTGACAATTTGCGTGTCAGAGAAGTATACTTCCAAGAATGAACACAGAAACCTGCAAAACACTCATAGTACAACGTGTTAATCATTTACGTAATCTAAGTGAGTTACTTAGTTCATTGGATGTCCCCTTAGGGACATTCTTTTTCACATGTTTCCTTCCGTCATTTCTCAAAGGACAAGATTGATGGCAAAATACACAACAACAGGGGCTTTGAAGGAAAGCAGAATATGCTCGTTGTATGTTTGTTACGTACTTGTTTGGGATGAAGAACTCTAAAGAGGTTGTTAGGATTACATCTATCATCTGATACACAACCAAACTGAAATCGCCGTCGTAGGTAAAAACCAATTAATCAAATTGAATTCAATTTGATGAAGTATCACCTCAAAATACGTCAATGTTCTGAAAACCTATAGTCGACTCAGCTCACGTATCCACAAAGTCAGACCATCTCTGCCTTTCAAATAGTCGTGGTAATTTGCTTCATGAACGACCGACATGACAACTGCATTTCATTTGCATCAAAAATAAATGTATTTTAGTTGACAAGCCTCTGGCAACTGTCACATAACGTTTTTCACAATTGCTTTATGAATAACGTATTGATTATATGAGTGTACTCAGTCATTTAAGCAGACACTTCCATCCAAAGTGAATTCAGATACAGGCCATTAAGGAGCAGATTTAGCGGTTATGTATTTGCTCAAGGACACCTTCAGCTTGAGCCGGCCCCGTGGCCATTATAGGCTTGGCCACTAGTTCCACACCCATGCTGGGTATTGGAGCCAGCCTGTGAAGGCAGTGGCTGGGTGTTGGAGCTTGCCTGGCCTGGTGCTAGCCTGGGCATTGGAGCCAGCCCTAGTCGGGAGTGGAACACCCTAACCGCTAAGACTACCCTGCCAATTATAGAGACAATAAGAGACGGATATGACTCTTGGGCCCACGATACACCACTGCGACTATAGATCCTGCAACATTACATGGGCTATACAGCTACTTTACGACCTACACCATTTATATACTGCAATGTGCACATCACAGCAGAGGGAACACATGGCCCACCGAGCCCTGGAGAGTCGTACCAGCGGTATGATTAATGTATGTTTTCCTAACGTTATCCTACACAGCGGTGGAAGTGGATCCCAGCAGAGTGACTGCTGTGATGATGAACGCATGGAATCTAATCACACAGAATGCACAGCCAAACACTCCCCGCACACAAAGTGATGTTGCCGTTCTTTTTTTTCCCCTTTTTTTTTCTTTGAAAGCCGAGTGTGTCAGCAGCCTCCCTACGAGGGAATCTGCGAGCCGAGTGTATCAGCGTGTGCCAGATCCCCGCCAGGCTGAGGTGGCATCAAGAACTCGCAGTTAGGGATCCTCACTTGTGGGGGGAGAGAAGGGGCACTCTGCTGCTGCTCCTCCTCAGCCAGGGATGGAGATGATGATGATGATGATGATGATGATGATGATGATGATGATGATGATGATGATGATGATGATGATGATGCTGCTGAGGAATTTCAAGTGTTCCAGAATGGGTGTGCCGCCCGCGTTCCCTTGGGTGATGCAAGGCCTAAGACCAACACTTTGGTCTTCAACGTTTTTTTTTTTGTTCAACACTTTTTTTCGAGCACTCTTTGAGGAACTCTCTGCCTCCTCTCTGGATGGATGTGAAGACACGGACCTAGCGGAACGATTTTTTTTCAATTGTATGGTTTCCCTTTCACGTACTCATTGCCTGGTTAGTGTGTCAGACTCAAGTTGGACCAAATGCATAGAAAGCTAAGAATGACCTGTTATGGAAAACCATCCCCTCCCCTCACCAACCCCAAAATCAAGGCGGGGGGGGGGGGTTAGATTGCTCCTTGACAGATCCTTGGAGATCGCGGCAGGAACCAGATGCCAGCCTACCAGATGGCAGAGTGTGAGTGTGAGTGTGAGGGTGTGTGTGCGTGCGTGCGTGCGTGCGTGTGTGTGTGTGAGAGAGAGAACAGTGTTCTGGGAACATTACAAAGAATGGGATTTTTGTGTCAATTGGCTCCAGCTGAATGTCTATTGTGAAACAGTCATTCGACTGGCCATTAACAAAAGGTTGGCTCCTCAGTTATTTTCATTCATTATTATTGTTTCAATAGCAATACTGTCCTACCATGCAGAGTATCACATTCACAAGAAATTACCACAAACAGTGGTAGGCTGTGACTGTACGACATCTACACCATTGGTCACCAATCTTTGACTTTAGCACTTAATTGTCATCAAGACCTTTTGCAGACCACCTCATAACATGTGCAAATAATAAGAACTATATATTTATATACTGTATATATACACAGATAGTGGCTGAGGATTTTAATAATAAAATCCCATGTACCAACTGCAGCAGAAAACAAGAGCCACCAATGTCGTTCCGTTAGTGGAACGCGTACCACGGGTTGAGAACCTCTGGTCTATATGACGTTGTGATAACATACCAGTAGGCCACACCTCACCTTTGCTTGTGAATTCCTCTCACCGTTTATGCCCACATGACGGCCAGGGATCTATTATTTACAAAGTGCTACACCTGTCATTTCCCGGTGACAGCGGAGTGTCCCTGAGAAATGTATTATGGCCCATAAAGTGTTTTACGATGTGCGGCATGGCGGATGTCTGAACAAGGGGCCGATGTCTGACATGCACCTTAGGTCACGGCATCCCTCCCCCCCCCCCCCCCCCCAGACCCCGCCCCCTCGTCCATTCCATTCTCATCCCGTCATCTGGCCGGTAACACATGGTAGGTCACCTCGGCCAATTGGATGCTGGGACAAGGAAGGGATCCAAGTCTACAATTCTGCACTTAGATGGCTTTACTGTTGCACGGGAAGAGATATGCCGTCTTTTGCCTGAGCATCAGCTCAGTTCAGGTAAACAGAGGTGCTTTTACGTGTCTTTTGGGCTGCCTAAGTGACGGTGTTTGCTGCAGTGTATACGTGTTTACTCCACTCAGATGGCCCCAGCCGAGTCTCAATCTCAGCCCGTTGTGACTTCCTTGGTCTGAAAAATATACAGCAGGCTTTCAGTTCCCGTCGGCGATGGCGCCAGGGTGTGGCTGGAGAACAGACACAATGCGAAAACAGTGTCGGGAGAACAGACAGCAGGACACAAGCATCTCATCTTGCGGAACTGTGTGTGAGCATGTGCATGCGTTAGTGATACCGTCGGTGTGCATGTGTGTGAGAGAGTGCGTTTGTCGGAGTGCATGTGTGTGTGCATTCATGTGGGTGTGTCTGTTTTTGTGTGTGTGAGTGTGTGTGAGTGTGAATGCACGTGTGATTGTGTCTATGTATGCAAATGTGATAGTGTTTACGGTATGTGCATCTGTGTGTGCCTGTGTATTTGTGTGTGTGTGCATGTGTGTGTTTGTGTGTTTGCCCCTGTGTATTTGTCTGTGTGTTTTGTGTGTGTTTGCGCCTGTGTATTTGTCTGTGTGTGTGAGAGTATGAGCTTGTATGTGTGTGTGTGTGTGTGTATGTGTGTGTGTCTGTATCTGTGCGTGTGTGTGTGTGTATCGGTTTGTGTGTGTGTGTGTGTGTGTGTCTGTCTGTATCTGTCTGTGTGTGTGTGTGTGTGTGTATGTGTGTGTGTTTGTGTGTGTCTGTATCTGTCTGTGTTTGTGTGTGTGTGTGTTTGTGTATCTGTGTGTGTGTGTGTGTTGTGTGTGTGTCTGTATCTGTGTGTGTGTGTGTGTGTGTGTGTGTGTGTGTGTGTGTGTGTGTGTGTGTGTGTGTGTGTGTGTGTGTGTGTGTCTGTATCTGTCTGTGTGTGTGTGTGTGTGTGTGTGTGTGTGTGTGTGTTGTGTGTGTGTGTGTGTGTGTGTGTGTGTGTGTGTGTGTGTGTGTGTGTGTGTGTGTGTGTGTGTGTGTGTGTGTGTGTGTGTGTGTTGTGTGTGTGTGTGTGTGTGTGTGTGTGTGTGTGTGTGTGTGTGTGTGTGTGTGTGTCTGTATCTGTCTGTGTGTGTGTGTGTGTGTGTGTGTGTGTGTGTGTGTGTATGTGTGTGTGTATGTGTGTGTGTGTGTGTGTGTGTGTGTGTGTGTGTGTGTGTGTGTGTGTGTGTGTGTGTGTGTGTGTGTGTGTGTGTGTGTGTGTGTGTGTGTGTGTGTGTGTGTGTGTGTGTGTGTGTGTGTGTGTGTGTGTGTATCTGTCTGTCTGTGTGTGTGTGGTGTGTGTGTGTGTGTGTGTGTGTGTGTGTGTGTGTGTGTGTGTGTGTGTGTGTGTGTGTGTGTGTGTGTGTGTGTGTGTGTGTGTGTGTGTGTGTGAGTGAGTGAGTGTAAGTCAGAGTTTATTTGTGTGTGCGTATGTGAGCGAGTAGAGCAGCTGGGATGCCCAGATGCCTCAGAGCTGCAGAGTGTGCTGCTGGCTTGTAGGATTGAACCCCAGCCTGGGAGTAGCCGCCTGTGGCGACATACGCCAAAATGTTGCTCATGAATCTCTTTGCTCTCCCTGGCCCCCGCTTGTTTTATGTACCTCTCAAGTTAGTGTGGTTGAAATGATGAGCAGAACGCAAGTATGAACCGCGGCCGGGCAGAGCGTGGGCTGGGTTTTAAATGTCTTCGTAAACATTCACGATGCTTTGTATTTTTCAGTGTGCGCAGAGTGAATAATGTGTGTGTGAGAGACACTCGCTATAATGTTCCTGTAAGGCTTCGGCAAGGACCTACCCGGCTATGTGACAGCACATTGAAGCGAGCACCCCTCAACAGTCCGTGGATGAATCACAACAGCAGAAGCTACCGTACAGGCAAACGTTAAAAGCAGTATTACGCTTATTAAGTATTATTATGTGTTATTAACATACAAAGAATACAAGGGTGAGGTTTTAATGATCTTTCGGTAAGACGGCTGTAAGAACCTCCATGGATTTTAACAACGTAATCTAGGTGACTAATTGGCAGTTTGTATAGTGACACGAGTCACCACCTACATATATTTAACAATAAAATGAAGGCTTCTCAGTTGCATATGGTTGTTGAGACTAAAATAGGTTTCATAGTTAATGAAATTTATAGTATTTAAAGTATATCAGGGCCTTTACCAAAGGCTGGAATGTAAAAACAAATATTTGAGAATAAAACTGTGGATCAATTTCTGAATTGTGAAATTTGATAATATGCTACATCTTGCTCATGTACATGACAGAGTGTACAGGCCTGATTATTTTTGGTAAAAAGATGAGATGTAAAAGCATACTTGGCAAACCCACAGCAGTCTCTGAACCACACTCACAGGGGTAGCGGTTCTCAGCCAAGAGGAAAAAAAACACAACTCTCTTTTTTGGTATTTGCTTTGATGCAAAGTATGTATCACAGCACAAGTGGGCTCTTAAAAGGGCTCCATGTTTAATGTCTGGATTCTAAATTCCTATTCTAAAGTGGGGGAATTTCGCCACAGGTTAGAAAGAAAATGATAAATGTAACTTTCTGTTCTTTTCAAGTGGTGTCAATGGAAAGTAGGCAACGTTTGCCTCTTCCGCCATTCACCAGTAGTGTTCCCGTATGGAAATACAGCTCCAGCATGGAGAGATGTGAACTGGAACTTCAGGGAAATGTGATTCAAGACGCAAAGATGAGAGAGGAGAGGCAAAGCCTGCGAAAAAGGGATAAAAAAGCAAATAGAACGAAAGAAAAAAAATATAACATACATGTATATGTATATATTTCCATTACGTAACTTCTCTGTGAAGAAGAAAAGGAGAGGAAGAGTGCGAGAGAGGAGAGTGAGAGAGAGGGGAGAGGGCTGTGGAAAACGCGATCCTAGCCTGACAAGATATCTTTTATCGCATGGATGGCACGTTATTTTCCCATTTATTTTCATAAGAGTATACATAAGACTGCAACATTTCATTTTCTCTCAACATTATTTAACTTTTTATGAAGTTCTTGGAGCTGCAACTAAAATCCTTCAGAGACACTAAAGCATATTTTTGGTCAAAATAGAAGGGAAAGTGTGTGTGTGTGTGTGTGTGTGTGTGTGTGTGTGTGTGTGTGTGTGTGTGTGTGTGTGTGTGTGTGTGTGTGTGTGTGTGTGTGTGTGTGTGTGTGTGTGTGTGTGTGTGTGTGTGTGTGTGTGTGTGTGTGTGTGTGCGAGCGCAACATGCATGTGTGGGGGAGAAATGCTTCCAATGGGAAAGGTAGCCAAGAAAGAAGTTGATATCATGAGATATGTGCAAGTAAGTGGAAAGTTTAATTCAAATGAAAGAACCCCCCATCAAAAAAAAGCGATGCCATTGTTATTTCACATTAGGCCTACTGAAGACAAGTGATTTAATTAAACCACGCTCAATGACCCTTAAATCTCCCAGACTGCAACACGCACGCTCGTTTCGCGCATGTGTTTAATGCAATAAAAGGGCAATGTTAAGGATTAGGACATTTATAGTTATAGTGTTTTTTTTGGGCCCGATGACAGAGAGTCTTGGAGGGTTTAATGTAGTTATCGTTCCTCCAGTCTGTCCTCCTTCGTGGGAGACCTTAGAAGGAGCAGAACCCACTCAAGCCACAGGGAGGGAATAGCAAGACAGAAACGTCAGAGGAGCAGGCCAGCGTCTGTGTATCAATGCATTGTCAATGAAATCGACTGCTTTCAACTTTCTTTGTGTGTGTTTGCGAGCTTGTTTGTGTGGGTTTGTGTGTGTGTATGCACATGTCTATGTGTGTGTGTGTGTATGTACGTGTGTGCGCACATGGGAGGGCGTTTTAAATTCAGTTAGTGAAACAGATACATAGGAAGTCACTGACAGTGTCTCTGCGGCAGCGATGGCCGATAGCTACGGAGACGAGCATTTGCATATGAAACAGCAGAACTGCAATATAGGCTTTTGGGAAGCCATTTCACAGGCGCCTGGAGTATAGACGGAAAAAGAA
>OLKM01000020.1:587268-604459 GCA_900291075.1 Melanogrammus aeglefinus
AGGCATTACGCAACAACAAGGGATCCCGCTTACCCGGTGATGCGAGGCAGGGTATCTGTGGACAGCAGGGCCAGCGGGGGTTTGTCTCGCTCTATGATCCACACCGTGTAGCGGCCGCTCTGCCGAGGGTGGAGGAACACGGCCATGTCCAGGCCACAGGGGTCGGGGCCCCCCCACAGCCAGGGACTCAGCACCCAGGGTCCCCCGAACACGGAGCCGTTCACCCAGAGGAACTGACCTAGGGCGAGGGAGAGAGAGAGAGAGAGAGAGAGAGAGAGAGAGAGAGAGAGAGAGAGAGAGAGAGAGAGAGAGAGAGAGAGAGAGAGAGAGAGAGAGAAAACAACTTATTGAAGTGGGCGTTAACCCAACAGTACTCTCTAGTTCACAAAAAAAACAGTATCTGCAGTAAAGGTTTTATCACAATAACGACAAATTTTGTTCTTTGTCATACGAGACAGAACATATAAATGATGTGTTCCTGATTGACCAAAGAACCGACAGAGGACTAACTGCCGCTGTTATGCTATGAACATATTCTACAACATTGAATTATATGAAGCTTGCCAAAATAGTCCTCATGAAACCTATTTATTATTCACACATGTATTGAATCATGGTCACATCCCCCGTAGCCTGTTGGCTGTGGCCGGGGTCCAGGCTTGACGTATCAACTAATAAGCTCATGGCATGATGTCCTTGCCCTTGCGTAACCCCCCCACAACACCCGCTCACAGTGTTTTCACTTCAACATGATCCAATCAAATCTCCAGCCATGAAATCACATTCTACACCTACATGTTGATGTCCTCCGGCAAACTACCTATCATCATAGCACACGTGTCCCAAAACACAAGCCATTCAATTAATTCTGATTGTCCTTATTTAAATGGTAATGACTGTTGTTTGTGTCATGTTTTGTTTATTATAGCAAAAAGACTTATTCAAAATTACACCTTTGCTAAGTTCTGCCTCTGTGTGTGTGTGTGTGTGTGTGTGTGTGTGTGTGTGTGTGTGTGTGTGTGTGTGTGTGTGTGTGTGTGTGTGTGTGTGTGTGTGTGTGTGTGTGTGTGTGTGTGTGTGTGTGTGTTTGCCTGCCTGTGTGCATGCATGCGGGCGTGTGTGTGCGCATGTCAGTGTGTGTGTCGCAGCCTGTTCTAGGTTTCGAACATCAAATACAATGTTCTTGTTAACGAAGGACCAAACCACAGAAACACCCAGGATTAAAATGATATTGAATAAAGCCTGTTGACTATTTCGAGGAAACACGGAACGGGGACGGGAGCTGACACTGTTTACCCTGTTCCCCCCCCGAGCCGACGCGCGAGAGAGGTACGCTCCCGGCTACACTTAAATCTAATAAAGCTGTCGAGGTGGGGCCTGAAAATGGTGTTGTTTCCATGACCCCCAGCTGTTTTATTCACTTTAGATTGTTTGTTATTCTACTTTCTGTCCGTTTCATGGATATTAATTGCTCCCAGCGTCTGATGGCTCAGACCGCTTCGCAGACATCTGTGTCCTAGAGTGTGTTTCTCACGGGTACAAACACACACACGCACGCACACACGCACACACAGGCACACGCACACACACACACACACACACACACACAGCACACACACACACACACACACACACACACACACACACACACACACACACAGCACACACACACACACACACACACACACACACACACACACACACACACACACACACACACACACACACAGACACACACACAGACGTGGGTCCCTTTGTACGCCATGCACTCAAGCTCACCAGCACCCCTTCCCCAACTGCCCCTGTTGTCCCATTTAACCAACACATACGGAGCAGCGACAGGCGGCACGGTACAACATGTCCATCGCTCCGCACGCCATAATTGTCATTGTGTTCATGGATTGTATGAGGCACAATTTCGTTCCTTTCAAATAGCGTGCAGCGACGCAGACTCCCGTGATGCTCTGGAACGAGGAGGCCGCAGCCTATGCCAGCGTTTCATTGACTCCTGCCGTGTAGCTGCCAATTTGCATGTATTAGATAGAATTTGTTTTTTTTTTCCTCATCCTCTTCTTTCTAAATCATCCCGTGGGAAGACATTAGCTACCGGAGTCACGGCCCATTCCTGCTTCGCTACAGCGTTTGAACGGCGAAAACGCCAGAGATTACGACCAGATGGCGTTCAATTTGAAATACATTATATATTAATACAATCCAAAAATGGAAAAGGGAGGGCTTGCGCGTAGGGGTAGACTTGGCTGTTAATTGCACAGCAATAGAACCGCGGGCCTGTACTCCATGTACAAAAGTATATCTTTATTTTCATAATTCTTTCTAAAAGGAGTTCTTAAAGTTCATTTACTTTTTCCTATCCTATCCCAAGGAATTCCTGAATCCCCAAAGGCAGAAAAAGATTGGGCAAATTTCAAGACCGACATAAAACCCAGCGCTTCGTTATACCTCATTTGACTACCCCTCTCCCTCCTCCCCCCACCCCTCATATCCATGTACCCCTAAAAATCACAGAAGTTGGCAAGGAAGAGGAGTGCTTCCACAGAGTTCCCAATGCAACGCGGCTGCCTGTGATTCCTTTATAGGTAGCCGTGTCCAGATCAAGTTTGAAAACATCTGAGGGGCCCCGAGGGAAGGCGACGAGCGGCTCTGCGTCCCTGTCAAGGCTGAGAAGGGGGAAAACCCTGTATGGGAATAATTATCAGTGGGGAACAGATTTCAAGCGAGCTTTAGCGTCTAGAAGTGAATACAATTTGTAAAGTGCCAGCCTCACTGTGTTTTAGCTTGTGGATATTTGTGCCTGGCAGAGGCAAATATTTGTTGTTTGGATAAAAAGTAAATAGCTGCTGGCTTGTGATACGAGGAAACTCAATAAGCTGTAGGTCTTACAAAAAAACCCTTATATAGTCCACAATTGGTTTAACACACAAGGTTGTCATGTACAGGAATACAGCAATCACATTTGTGGTTGTCTTTTGTTGTTAAAAGTGAAATAAATGTAAACAAACCTCAATGGCCCAAAGTCACAGTATATCGCTTTTCTGAATCGAATCAGGGTAAAATATACAAAATGACACAATGTCAGACCTAAACTTCCTTTGTATTATTATAAATACGTGATTTATATTCATATAAATCAGGTCTGACCACTGGACCGTCCCATTTTCTTGAAGGGGTCGGGCTCTGAGTCACTTCAGTCACATGTTATCATCGTATTCCTGTTCGTAGACTCCTTTAACAGAAGTAGCGCTGCTGGCAGAAGAAGCCCTCCATAACAACGGATGTGCAGCAGCTTATTGAACAAACGAGCAGGGCTGTCGTCTGTAGTTGGCCCTTGACGCTGGAGCTAATGATCTGGATCTGGAATTAGACGCTATTTTTCCACTAATCAGTAGTGTTCAGACTTTACATACTAAAACCATGTGGCACTTTTTAAGCCCCTTTGAGGTATGAGTTAAACTCCGGAGAACAGAGAGGAAGTTGAGGGCTGCGTTGTTTTTTTTAAAATCGGGGTGAGCCATCGCACACTCTTCGCAAGCCGTAGAATCAATCGGTTCTTGTTAACAAAGCATTCGGAAATGGGCCAACTGTTAAGCAAAGTTAGCGTTTTTTCAGATAATGAAATCCGAGCTGGAGGCACAAGAGCCAGCAAACTGTATCAGAGTGCATTCTTCCCAAATCCTCTTACTGCGCACAATGCATTATTTACCCTGGACACGAGGAAGCAGGGGGTGTGTGTGTGTGTGTGGGTGGGGGGAGGGTGCCCTGCTTTGTATCCCTCACATAACATCACAATTAGCACAATGACTTATTTTTTCCTGACATTTGAACATCACTTTAAAAAAATGCAGGGACCCTGCCGTATGGGCGAGTATGAGATTTTTTGAATCCGTACATAACGATACATACATTCCCTTTGTGAGTCCAGTCACAAAGCCAACGCCGTATTCTTGATACTTTGGCGGCTTGTGTAGTCAAGGTTACGGCCACCGTATGTGTAAATAGTAAATAGATATGGTGAGGGCAGAGGTGGACAATTCCCAGTTCTGAGCAGCATCGCTCTCTCATACCGTCCTTTCCGCGTCCCGCGCACTTGTTTGCGTGGGGCCAGCTGATGGGACTCATTAGGTTGTGCCCAAGAGGTGCGCTCATTAGCAAATCCAGATGGTACGGGGGAATATTTGTTCTTCCTGTACTGAACTGGACGCCTCTGTGTTACAGGGTAACACCTGGACGCCCACACAGCTCAATGCCATAGATCAGAGATATTGTTGCTCGTATTGAGTGTGCTTTAGACACTAGAGGAAGGTACAGCCCACAAAAACATACGTCCACTACACTTAGAAGCTAGTGCACCTTACATCAAGTGTCCTACAGATAATAAAGCAATGTATAGCTTACAAAACATGAATCCACTACATTAAGAGCTACTTTACCTTATTTCAAGTGTCCTACAGATGCTAGAGAAATATACGTCCACTTCATTGAGAAATTGTGCAACGGATATTGAATATCCTTTAGATCCTAATCGTACTTATCATATAGTGGGAAAAGGTGGAAAACGAATATGCTTAGAAGACTTTCCACTTATCATTGAGCATCTGAATAAAGCCAACATGAATAATCCATAACTGCTCGATTACATTTCTGTTACATAACTAAACAAAAGTTGTTTACATCTCAAATCTGGGAAAGCAGTGAAACAAGGGGAAATAAAATTGCAAACTGCAAGCTTACAATTGCTAAGCATGCAAACAATGCAATTATCTTTTCTTTTTTTTTTTGCTTTAGCTTGAAAGCCGCCTTTGGGGAGAAGTGGTAGGTGTTTGTCTAGCAGCGTCAGTATGTTTCTGGTTCTTGATTATACTGAACTTAAATCAGGCTCTATCATGTCTCACCTTTGGTTCCCCACAATGCACTGCACAGTCCGGGCCGTCTTATTATTATTCGGAAGCATTCAAGTGCATCCTCTCCACCTGTTTGTTTTTGCCTTGCATGCCTCGGGCATTTGTTTTTGTTTCGGTGTTGTTTTAGTTTCCGATTAGTAACAGCAGGGACCTTTAATGCTGCTCAGCTGATATCAGGCCCAGACAAAAGGGTTAGTGTTTCACAACAGCTGATGCAGCCACAGGACAGCACAGAGGAGATTGTGGGGGGGGGGGGGCTTTAACACAGCAGGGGCACCTGGGAGAGAGAGGGAAAGCGGTCAACGAGGTGCGGCGATAAGGAGATGCCTAGTTTGCAGACCTATATCGCGCACACGCAATAAGCCCCCGAAATGAAATACACTGACTATCCTGGAACCATCAGACTAGCCTTATGAATGATATGAATTTGTCCCACGAGGATTTGTAAAGCCCCAAAGATGAATGAATTAAAAAAGGCTGTCGTGCAAAATGCAAATCGTCCAATGGTGGCCGATATTGTTTTTTGTTTGTGAATTTTTGTTGTTACATTTCTAAGCAGACAGCCAGGAGGTGCATGGCTGGAAACACAACAGGGGTCTTGAATAACTGCATTGGAAAGAAACTTTTAATTTTAACTATAATCATTCTAGTGAAAAAAACAACAACACTGTAATTCAAATGAACAAGCTGAACAATGAACATTTTAATAAAGGTAAGCGCATCCATGACTTCTGCGGAACACATAACGCAAGTGAATTCATGTGCACAGATTAACTCATACACACCAGCATACGACCTCAGCGGTGAAGAATAGGAGATTTGTTGATGCATTATTCAAGCAACTCTAGTAACCAAGCCAATGCATGCACACTCACAATGAATGGAAATAAGCAAGACATGAGCTACCATCTGATGGAACAGCATCTTAGTGTGTCCTTTATTTGTATTCACAGGCCAGGACAGGCCAGCTGAGATGACCACGAGTTGATAATATTTGTCCTTTGTTCCTATCTGCATTGAGTGAGCCTATCTTGTTTTACCGCTGCATAGCTTGCATAGCTGTTAGGATCGCCTCTTACGTACAGTTTGGAAGCTTGTCTCGACTGCACGTTGACTTTCAACCGAGAGAGCTAATGGCATGAGAGGAGCTAACGATTCCACCCAGGTTGTGTTGGGTTGGGCTGTTGTGGTTGCTAATAGATTTATTTCAGATTAATTGTTTAATGAGAAAAATGTCCTGCTCATGACCTGATATTTATCTTATTTGTGTGTGTGTGTGTGTGTGTGTGTGTGTGTGTGTGTGTGTGTGTGTGTGTGTGTGTGTGTGTGTGTGTGTGTGTGTGTGTGTGTGTGTGTGTGTGTGTGTGTGTGTGTGTGTGTGTGTGTGTGTGTGTGTTACATGAACTCTGCCTGTTAAAGGGTTATAGGCAGAGTTCAATCTCAGGCCTCGGTGAAGCACAGGAGAGGTTCCCATGCTGAGGTTAGGGTTAGGGTTAGGGTTAGGGTTAGGGTTAGGGTTAGGGTTAGTGCTGCAGCTAGTGATGGGGCAAAACAAAAGAAAAAAAGATGTGTACTACTTGAACATGTGCAATGACAGAATACAATTAGAAAAAAAAGGTTATGACACTTGAATAAAGTTGAATCATAAGTCATTTCTAATAATTAGGAATTTATCATTAAAGTAACAATGATTTGTTAATGTGTAAGTGCTGAGTTGAAGGTCCCCCTATTGCTGCCTACCAGCCTTTCCAGTGGAATGTACCAACTGGGTGGACATCTGGGGGTGCATCAAATAGTTCACAATAAACTAAAGGCTTGAATATTATTATGATTATGGTCAGTGCCTCATTAGATTAATTCTTAAATTACTTAATTCTTATAAATTAATTAGTGTCGCAAAACATTAAAGAAAATACCTCTGAAAACAGGGACGAATGCATGGAAATGGAAAATACAGTTAAAAAAAATGAGTGCTGAGCTTGAGAGCATACAAAGGGGCTTTTGTTTGTTTAAAAACCTAATTACTACGTTGAAAGGCCGACTTTTACGTCCGTGTTGATGTTCAGCTTCTATGCCTCTCTTGGAAGGCGGAAGAAAGAGGAATTAACAGGATGATTAAATCACCTTCTTAATTCCATTCATCCAAATATTACGTTTAAAAAGATGGGCCAATTAAAGTAATTGAGAAAGAATAAATCATTATTATTTTTATAATATGATATATAATATAATATTGTAATGACCCAATTTACTGTGGTTGATTCAAGCATTGCAGAGGTGTAGACCTTGCATTGTGAAATGAGATGAATGAAATGAAATTTTGTAGTTTATCCTAAGCCCGCTTCATAAACTCTAATAAGCGGTATAATAAAGGCATGGTATGAATTGAGCGCAAAATGTAGCTTTATACAAATTCCTCTGCTCGGCCATGATGATGTTGATGAAAAATCTGTATCAAGCATCAGGCGTATACACATTTTCTTTTCGAGGTATTGCAGCAAACTTAATAAATAAATGGATGATGCATCTTTCACTCCTGGCAACCAATTGCCAACTTGTATCGCAGTTGCAGCTACCCTTGGCAAAAAACAGAAGATACACATCACATCACAATGATTCCCTGAACCCTCAAACCAAAACTAAGAAACTATTAAAATAGACACAGTTATCAAAGGAGAGTTTAGATGTTCTAATCAATCGCTGAATGTGCACTTCAGACTAAATAATTAAAGGTACTACAATATGTAACCGCGACATTGACTGTTTAAAATGGGTACTGCAGTCTAAATTCACAATATTGTAGAAAGATGTCTCCGCCCCCTCTCTAAAACTCCTGTGGGTTACCAGAATCTGGACATTGAATAAAAAACAGGTGCAAGAAGAACCAAATGCAACATAACAGTTTAAGATGGCCGAAATCATTCTAGATCAATAGGCTAATACCGTAAGATCATGCTCATATATATATATTTGCAATGATGTATTTGTTTGAAAATCATAAACAATCTCATGTGGCATCCGTCTTGAAATCGCTCCGGGCTCTGAGCTCTAACCGTCTTCAAATGCAACGGCAACGGTTTAAGCACGGCTCTGGTCATAGCCTTTTTGGAAAGAGAACGTCTCTTCTAAGGTTAGGTTCGAATACAATACAATCTCAGATTATCAAGTTTCTTTGCTTTCTTCCATGACCACAGAATATTGTGTTTGTGTGCCAATTCGTTTCATATCTGGTGACCCGAAGTACTCGAAGAATAGTGATTCACAATAACACGGCACAAGAACACAAACAAAAAAAAAAGTTCAGACCCAGAACTGAAATGTTCAAGGGGAACATAGCATTGTTGTACGAGAAGTGAGTATGATGACTGAGCATGTTAAAGTTGTACCTCTAAGTTTGGAAAGTGAGGGTGGGGTATACTGAATACTCAAGGTTGTCCTCCATTTATTATGAACTTCAACCCTTTCACAAAGATGTAATCATAGGACACAGTTGTCCCTCATAACACTAGTAATGGACCTTCTCCTTTTTGTGTACCAGGGTTGTAGACTTCTCTTCCCCATTACAGTCTACTAGCCGTGCCCGGTTACATAAAATATAATTAGTATTACTAGAGAGATCTGCGTTTGCCCTACGATGTCACTCCAACGAAAAGGGGCCATCATTTCTTCTTAAAGTATTTGCCGACATGAGATTAGACTGTACATTTGTCCTTTGATAAGACAGTTGTATCACTTTGCATTCAAGTGATACTTGGGAATCCTGATTGAGGATTGAGAAAAAATGAATACGTTCTTATTCAGGTTACTCCCATGGCAGGCACCAAGGCTGGTTAGATTTATGAAATATTACGCCTGTATCGCCTGTAGGTTTGGAAATCAATCTTCCATCAGTTAGAGGTATTAAGGAAAATATAAAGAATTATTCTCCACACAAAGTGGTGGTGGCGGTATTGGTTTATTGGTGGAATTTAAAATTGTTATTGTTGTGAACATGATTTCTTCATAAACAAATAAGATGTATAAAAAGAAACGGCATTGAAGACTCTACTCTCTCTATGATTTACTATATTAGAGAGAGAGCGATAGCGAGAGAGAGAGAGAGAGAGACAGAGAGAGAGAGCAGAGAGCAAGAGCGAGAGGGAGAGCGAGAGAGAGAGAGAGAGAAAGAGAGAGAGCGAGAGAGAGAGAAAGAGAGACAGTGAGAGAAAAAGAGAGACAGTGAGAGTGTGTTATGGTGCTATTGTTCAGCCACACTTGGGAGTCAACAGTGCATCCTTAGCACTGCTTTAAACCAGGTTAGCGCCACATTGAGCCCGAGGGAGGGAGTAGCATCGCCCTGCTAACTGACACATTTAGGGGGTTTATTTATAGCTCTGCTAACAGATATTATGCACTGTGTGCCTGCTAGAGTGAGGCACTAAAAGAATCTCAGTCGATTCCAATTGAACACCACTGCGATGACACAGTCAGTAGTTTTTCAGCAAATAGTAATCATTACTTCTATTTGACAACATGTAATATGCTATATATGAGAGAATCCTGCCTATTATCCGCAACCCAGAAAAACTGATGAAACAAACAAATTTATTTCCCTCTTTCATACAACTACAGTCTTGAAATATGTGCAAACACATTTCCAAATAACATTAGCACTATTATTGTGTGTGTGTAAAGCTGTGTGTGTTATTGGGTGTGTGTAAAGTGTGTAAAGCTGTTCTTTATAGATTATTATATTACTCTGCGTAAAAACATGGATTACAAATAAAATACTTATGGCCTGTACGACATTATACGACTACACATCACACAGCCAGCATACAACAACATACAGTTAATATCATCACATAGAAATCATCGATAAAGGGCCTTATAACATAATTTCGTTAGTCAGATAACAGAGGGATAAAGTAGGTCCTGGGCCTTTTAGTCTTCCCCCTTGGCACTCTGAAGCCCCAAGGGGGGGACGACGACGACACTCCAGCATACCGTGGACCTTCCTTAACACATGCCTATCAAAGACGTCCTTCAAATTGGTCCTGTGCCCACACCAATGATCATACCGTCCACTTTCACTAGTCAATTTCAATTCAAGAGTCATGTTTGTCAAAAGCATTGACATTATGACACATTGACATTAATCTTCTTTTTCCAACCTCTTTTGGTTGGGTATGGAATTCTCTTTTTTGGCCATTTTTGTAAAATTACTTGAAATCCTTATCATAACCAACTTACAGCCACTGAGTTAGAAGTACTGACATGAAAATTAAACAAGTCAATCATCTGTGGAACGGGCAGGGCTCGAAAAACTCCAGCCATTGATTTCCAGACCCACCGAGTGGCATTGGACAGTAAGTACGTCAATCAAATGGTCGTACTGCCCTCCCCCTCCCCTGCTCCCCGCGCGTGACCCCTTTGCTAGCTACTGGAGCTAGCTAACTAGCTAATGGCTTGCTCTTGCGCATCTGTGTTTGTGCTCGTGCATGATTGTGCATCCATGTACTTGGAATGGGTGGAGTCAGAGTCAGCGTTGAAGGAGAGGGGGCAGGACCATTTGAGTTGTGTATTTTCAAAATCTGCTGGTGTTTCGCAAATCCCATACCCAACCTTTAAGACATATATTCGCTGCTGTACCTTCTTATAAATGGTGTCAGTGTTGGCCTAACAACTAGTTGGTGGTGAGTAACAGTCCCATGGTACTTTTCCACCATCTCAGTGCCGTGTCCCTGATCACTGTATTCACCGTGGTAGGAGGCAACCTTGTATAATCAATGGCCATAAGTCCATTAAATTCTTGAAAACCCTTGCAATACAGAACATACGCGACAATGGGTCCAAGGTCTGTATCCTGTTGGCAAGCTTATTGTCACAGAATCATCAGCAAAGTGCAAGAAAAGCAAAGTCAGGAAAGTAAATTTAAGAGACAACATTAGCCAACCAATGGTAAATTGGGTTTTAACTCAATAGCTTCCACTTACAAAAGTAAAGTAAATTCAGAAGTGCAGAGAAATTTAAACAGGTCTGCATTGCTACCATTACATCCTCATGCACAATAAAGCCTTGCTTATCAACCACAATGGTATTGCTAAATTTTTTATGTATGTCGGCAAATTTTCTTTTGTACTGTAGAAAGCTTACAGCCATAGGCATTTACCAGAAAAACACACATTTTTAAAAGGCAGGCTGGGGCAAACTTTGAACTTTGACCATGTCACCATAAGTAACCAATAAACCATGGCATCTCAGTTCAGCATAACTAGAGGGAGGTTTACACTATTAATGGTTTAGTACTGCTAATAAATATCCCATTCTAACCCATTTGATGATGTTACTTAACACACAAATGTAGTCATGGCTGAATTTTCAAAAGTTAATTTGACAAAAGTCAGATTGCAAATGTTTGACACACAATGACTATCATTAAATATTACTGCTTTGCCACTTGGCCATTCATATTGATTGTTGATTCATAGGCAATTATGCAAGCTTTATTAAACAAGTGAGCTTTGCAAGTGAATGAGAATTGCATGCAATAATCCGCTACACTGAATATACACACAAATAGACAGACACAAACTCAAATCCCACAATCACCAAATGTGTCTATGCTCGCTATTGTTTAAAAAAACATTTGAAAGTTGGTTGTATTCCGAGGGCAATAAGAGCCTGAGAACGCTACACAATCTAGGCCTAGCCGAACAGGGCCAGGGCCAGGGCCAGGGCCAGGGCCAGGGCCAGGGCCAGGGCCAGGGCCAGGGCCAGGGCCAGGGCCAGGGCCAGGGCCAGGGCCAGGGCCAGGGCCAGGGCCAGGGCCAGGGCCAGGGCCAGGGCCAGGGCCAGGGCCAGGGCCAGGGCCAGGGCCAGGGCCAGGGCCAGGGCCAGGCTCAAGGGCCACTTCCAGGGCCAGGGCCAGGGTAAGGCTCAAGGGCCACTGCCAAGGCCAGGGCCAGGGCCAGGGCCAGGAACAGGGTGTAGCTGAGCAGGGCCAGGGACAAGGCGAGGGCCAGGAACCAGGGCCTAGCAGAGCCAGGGGCTAGCCGAGCCAGGGCCAGGGACAGGCTCACGGGCCAAGCCTCAAGGCCAGGCTCGGAGGACAGGCTCACGGGCCAGGGGCAGGGACAGTTTCCAGTGCAAGGCTATTGCTAGGGCCATCCTTCAGGGACACAAAGGGGGTTGTGAAGGGAGGAAGAGGGGATCACATGGAGGGATTAAGGCCATGTACCCATCCTCCCCACCCCCCTAGTCTACCCCCCCCCCCCATAGTCAAGACAAAAATAGATGAATCCATACATTAATCAGACCCCTATAAATAGGCAATAATAAATACACTGTACCATGTACATAAGTACATTGATACATTGATCAATTTATACATTCATTGATAAATAAATAACCACATACATAAATAATCAAATACATTCCAAATAAATAAATAGATACAAACATGAATAATGAAATGAATAGAAAGTCCAATAAGAAGTGGAGCCCTGCACTATGGCACGTTCCTCTGGGGAGCTGGCTCCCATTAGCATGCCCTCCTTCTGCCAAGGCCTCATCTTCAAAAGATCTGCAGGAAAGGCGTCACATTGTCACTCGGAGAGAGGCTACCCAGAGTGTGTGTGTGCGTGCATGCGTTTGTGCGTGCATGTGTGCGTGTGGATGTTTCACACCCACTCGACACCCACTGCCAGCTCCTTGCTTTCAGGGACGATCATGATCTCGTTACGTGTTGTGTGTGAGCATGTGGACGGAACTGGGCTGTGAAAATTTCCACGTGAAGATATTAGATTTGTTTTAAGAAGTGTAATTGATCCAAATGCAGAAAGAAAGCACGTCGTTGTTATCGGATTCGCTCTCGTTCTTTTGTTTGTCACGACAGGATGTGACTTTTCACTTCTCAGTCAGAGCCAGGTTCACACGTCACCGCAGTTGGGAAGAATCCCTGATGCAGCTGTCATTTCTTTTTCATTCATAGGCAACTCCTTTTTCACTGGAACCGAGTACGATTCAATCCAAATGCCGCCCCAAAAGAACAGTGCTTACGATGAGCTAAATGGCAATGGGTGGCAGAAATGTCTTCTTTGTCTGAAACCAAAAATCGAACCATATTTGACACACCATCTACAGTTTTTTTTTTTTAAACGGCCTGAATACAGGTATGAAAACCTAGAATCCGAGACAACCATTGTAATACAATAAATTCAATTCTGGGAGCTGTCACCAGAAGACGTCAATGGGAGCTAATGCTGAAACCAAGCGAAAGAGCTATGAGCTATGGGTCTTTGACAAACTCTCTACGTTGAGAAACTACGGTCTCCCTATAGACATGCCATGGTGCAATACTGTACAACAATGCAGCCAGGCAGAGATTCATTGAACTTCACAATTCAGTGTTTCCTCAGAACAGTCAAACCCTTGCTTCTCTCCGTCTCTCCACAAGATTCCCCCTTTCAAGTGGAACCCTTGGCAATGCTTGTCTTTTAATATTCTACACACAAGGGCGGGAGCAACCCAAAAAGAAACCCAACGTGATGAAGAGGGCTGTCCAATGATGTCATGTCTTGTGTTAAGCCTTTTTTACTTGTTTTTTTTGTGTCTTTGAGATGCTGGAAGATGACATGGATGGGATTGTGTATGGCCAAGGGTGCTGGTTCTGGGGTCAATCCCCAATGGCTACCTGTCAGATTCCTCCAGCTGCTACCAGCTCCTGAGTTCAGAAGGAGTGGCTTTGGATAAAAAGCTAAAGAACTACATAGTGGCCATTGCAAGTCTTTATTGAGAGCAGTGGCGGCTGGTGATTCTAAGTGTTAAGAAATATTGAATTTAGTAGATTTGATTACCTGTATTATGCATTTTGGGGATGGCCACTACCTAATCAGATACATAGCCTACATCCTGACTTGCAGGGCCTGGATAAGCTTAAACTGCATATACAGACCTACTTTATGGCCATTTCACCAGCCATTGCTATTTGACCCATTGTTGTTATTCTGATATTGAGACAAATCATGATCACTGTCCTATAGCATCCATTTTTTTCAAGGTCTGTGTATGTAACTTACTTGTTCTTTTTAAGTATAACATTGCTTCAGGAGTCCAATTCCTCCACTGAAATGGGTGGAAAATGCTTACAACTCTCTGCTAGTTAGCGATCTATCTCTTCTCTACATGTAGTTGTGTTGCACGGATGCTGCTGAGGGAGGTAGCCTATTTGATTGATTGCTGAATTGTGAAATCATGTGGTGAAAACAAAAAAGAAAAGCGATACCATTGGCCTGGGGTGCACACTGGTGAGACCCGAGGGCGAATTTTCTTGCGCCAATGAAAAGCTGTCTCTGCTTGATGGACAGATAGAAGTTTGCGAGCTTACATTGACTTCAACCTGGCCAGCGCCCCCTGGCTTGGAGGAGGGCTTTATTTCGAATTTCGTAACCAATAGCTAGCCTAGCCCAAATCATTGATGTTCAGACACATTTAAATGGTTGCTGGCAGTGGCAAGTACGGTCTATCACACAATTAAACGACTATAAACGCTATGTATTTTGGTTGATTTATTTTGTATTTATAATACTTGATTCATAGTTGGCAGATAAATTCAAGTGAATAGTTCACGGAGGGGCGGCGCCCTAGCGCCCTCTATTGACCCTCCGCCACTGATTGTGAGGCTGTCCTCTTGGCTACATGGCTAGGTGTACACCATTCATTTAGGAAACAACAACGATGTTTGCGCTACAGTTTTCTGTAATGTTCCGGACATAGTACGTTCTACATCTAACAGGTGACCTCGTAGGACTAACAAAGGGGTACCTCATGTCTCTAATGATCTGTATACTTCTCTTATGTTCCTGAAAACGGGTAATATCAATTTGTTAGGATAAGTCTGCTAGGACACAGAAACAGCAAAACCATCATTTGGGTTGTGCGCCACACATGCGTGATGACACCTAGGTTAAAACTGTCTATTTGTATTCTAATTCAACAATTATAATTAAATGCAGCTGGTATGTATGAACAATTCTATGTTCACACTTGGTATTCATTGCATTGATACAGTTAACATAGGCCTGCAAAGACTGCAGAGACTATAGATCACAGCAACCTGTCAATCAGTGCAGACACGTCCCCCTCCCAACATTATTCAATTACTTATATAATATATTATATATATATATATATATATATATAATATATATATGTATAATATATATATATATATATAATATATTGAATAATATTCAGCATCAAAAGCAATGGTGTAAGGTACTCGCACATCGACTTCAGATTAAAGAGGATGGTAATGTCTTCTAACTTCTCAGATTTATCGTATGCTCTCTGTTCCCCTATAATCTGCCTTGTCTGCCATTTTGCAGACGGAAGGGCTGACTCTATTGCACTTTTAAATGTTGCCATGGCCATGGCACTATCGTGTAGAATCTGAAGCATCTGTCACTTTTGGATCCATTATTCACTAAATTCTGGATGGAAGTTAGCCCCGGGCACATATCTAATTCATTGGACGGCAACAGAAATACTGCTGTCTTGCAGAAAAAGATAAACAAATATAAAACCGACCGTTTGTGTAAACCACAACACTTTAAAACAAGTTTCTACGTGGGCTATATACAGTATGTGTGTGTGTGTGTGTCATTTTGCATATTGGTATGTGGTATGTTCCACCAGCTAGGGTGCATATCCAGCTAGCCAAGCTAGCCAGCTAATGGGCCAGCATGATGGATCACTCGTCCCTTGGGGCTGTCAACATCATCTTTCCCCCAGCCAACACCTCCTGCCTGGCGGCATGCAGAGTGAGAATGAGAGTGAGAGTGAGAGTGAGAGTGAGAGTGAGAGTGAGAGTGAGAGTGAGAGAGAGAGAGACAGAGAGAGAGAGAGAGAGAGAGAGAGAGAGAGAGAGAGAGAGAGAGAGAGAGAGAGAGAGAGAGAGACAGAGAGAGAGAGAGAGAGACAGAGAGAGACAGAGAGAGAGACAGAGAGAGACAGAGAGAGAGAGAGAGAGAGACAGAGAGAGAGACAGAGAACCCAACCTGCTCTATGGTAGCGAAGTGTGGGGCCCACAAACAAACCAACTTTTTGACCAATGGGAAAAAAATTGAAATTGCAAACACTGAATTTTGTAAAAGTATTCTGCAGGTACACAGCACAACCACTAACAACGCCTGCAGAGCTGAATAAGGCCAGTATCCACTTCTATTAAAAATCCAAAAACGATCAATTTGATATTGGCTACATCTAAAACAAAGTGACCCCCACTCCTTCCAGCACAAAGCCCTGCAAAGCCAAGAGATTAACAGGAGTCCCCTCACTCATCTGGTCCTGAGGCTCTGTCCACAGGACAGAGCCTCAGGACCCAGGACCAGTCGGAGAACATATCAATTAGACTCAACCAAATTATAAAACATCAGAAACAAACGTACCTCACCCATTGGAACACTAATACACACACACAGAGCAAAATGCAGTGTTATCTGGCCCTAAATAGACAGTACACTGTGGCCCCCTACCTGACCACAGTCACTGATGTTAGACACAGAGTGTTGTTAACAAAGTACAGATTGAGCGCTCACAGCCTGGCCATAGAAACAGGCCGCCATAAGAAATGATGGCTGCCCAAAGAGGAGCGGCTGTGCCAACAGTGTGAAGAGAGCAAGCAGCACTTCCTCCTACACTGCCCCAAATTCGGCCAAAAACATCCACATTTTATAAACTCCCATGTAGACCAACTACAAATATTAATGGGAGAGAGAAAAGAGAGCTCTGTCCTCGCAGGACAGTTTATTTCAGCTTGCCACAAAATGAGAGGATGACATTCTACACCAGGCCTCACTGTTTGATTGATTACTGATTATTAGTAACCTATAATGCGTTTTATCTAGCTTTTCATTTCATTAATTGAATGACATTCTTTTCTTTTTTTTTTACTATTAATTCTATATGTACATCTGTATGTTATGTTATATTGCTACAGGTTGATATATGTACATACTGTTCTGACGTTCTATTTGTAATACTGTAATGCTTTGGCAACACTTTTTGGCTTACCAATAGTCATGCCAATAAAGAGAGAGAGAGAGAGAGAGAGCGAGAGAGAGAGAGAGAGAGAGAGAGAGAGAGAGAGAGAGAGAGAGAGAGAGAGAGAGAGAGGGAGAGGGAGAGGGGGAGAGGGAGAGGGAGGGAGAAGAGAGAGAGAGAGAGAGAGAGAGAGAGAGAGAGAGAGAGAGAGAGAGAGAGAGAGAGAGAGAGAGAGAGAGAGAGAGAGA
>OLKM01000020.1:604484-646984 GCA_900291075.1 Melanogrammus aeglefinus
AGAGAGAGAGAGAGGAGAGAAGAAAAGGAGAGTGAGAGAGAGAAGAGAGAGAGAGAGAGGAGAGGAGAGGGAGAGGGAGAGGGGTGAGAGGGAGCAGAGAGAGAAGAGAGGAGAGAGAGAGAGAGAGAGAGAGAGAGAGGGACAGAGAGAGAGAGAGAGAGAGAGAGAGAGAGAGAGAGAGAGAGAGAGAGAGAGAGAGAGAGAGAGAGAGAGCTCTTGAGGCTACTCCCAACAAGGGGCTCGCGGGCACCACCACAAGCCCCCCAGCTCCTTACGAGGGCAAAGGGGACAGACAGACAGACAGACAGACAGACGGACAGGCGGCTAGACGGACAGACGGACAAGACAGACAGACAGACAGACAGAATGAGGGACTGTTGACCTTGAGTATATTGATTTGTTACATAGTTCCGAACATTGTAAACCCCTTCTCTTTCACGGAGGGCTATTAATAAAACGTGTTTTGCCCGGTCTTGGCAAGGGATCGGACACGTTGGATGTAATTTAATTTATTGGTACACCTTGTTCTTTCTCAAGGCTTTTTAAAAAAAGGCTTGCATTCACACATACTTAAACATACCCAGCATCAGTCATTTCAGATGACAACCCACCATGTTCAACCTGAACCTCCAAACGTGGCTTTCCCCACGTCAAATATAACCGAGAGAGAGAGAGAGAGAGAGAGAGAGAGAGAGAGAGAGAGAGAGAGAGAGAGAGAGAGAGAGAGAGAGAGAGAGAGAGAGAGAGAGAGAGAGAGAGAGAGAGCGAGAGAGAGAGAGAGTAATTTAGTGCTAGCCACCACTGATGGTTGAAACCCAAGTCATCGGTGCTCAGTCATGCTCAACAGCCCCTCTGTTTATTATCAGATGGCAGCCCCCCACACTGTGGCTGACAAATTCCCCCTTGCTCACGTGCCCCTTGCACGGCCGGTAAGAAAGGGTCAGAGGGATAGACAGACATGCACACACAATAAAAACGAACTTTATACATGCACACACAATTGTACATTCAACCACACAACACACGCAGCACGCACGGACACACACACTGTTTGAGTGTGTGTCTGAGTATGCGCGTGCACGTGTGTGTGTTTCTGCTTGCGTGCATTTAAGTGAGTGTGAGGGATGCTATTCTGGGAATCTTCTCTTGAGTGATATAGTGATGGGATTAATAAAGGATTAAAAAAAAATCCTAATGTTTGTGTGGGCAAAATTGTTGCATTCTAATATACAAATATACATGCATGAAGGATCACTTCATAAACAAGACCACACCAATGGGACACGAAAACAAACCAACACATACACAAGGCAATCCACACACAGAAGCACCAAGTTATTTTGTGAGTTGAATAGAGAAAAGTTTTGAGGCGAAACGTACACACAATCTTATGTACAGACACGCATGCACATAAAAAACCGCATGCATAAATAGAGTGCGAGTGCATAAGCCTATTTAATTACCTACCCTGTGCTTATTTTAATTACCTCTGCTTCAAACTGATTGCTGAGTTGAAAAACTCACTATGGATTCCCTTAACTAATGACTGTCCCATATGTGGGTTGTTGGCTCCATTAAATGGATATATATATATATATATATATATATATATATATATATATATATATATATATATACAGTACTACTATAATAGCGGGCCTGTCGCACCAGTTACTCAAAGTTACTCAAGTGCGCATGGGCCAAGCACAAACGCATGTATACACGCAAAGCAAGCATGTGCACAAACATACACGGAAATGCACACACTAGACACACACACACAAGTACGCGGAGTCGCGGACACACCGCACCTCAACACAAAGCCAGCGACACATACACGGAAGCGCGCACACACACACACACACACACACGTACGCACAGGTAAAGACGTTTAACGGCTCCGCCATCGGCACACGCGCAGGTAAGAACACACGCGCGCACACACACCGAAGCAACACTCGCCCAGGTAAGATGTTATGCTTTTAAACACTTCGACAAACTCTGCCAGATAACACGTTCTGTCTATAGACTGTAGGAATTGCGATAAAATAAGGTAAGAGACAATTTCTCCGGCGGGTCGTTCATTTTGTCATATAAAAACCGTTAAATTCAAATATCGCACCGACCGGCATATCAACACAGAGGTCATGTGATTCTTAAAGAGACAGTGTCCCTATAACAGAGAACAAAAACATGTCAATAACACAGTATGGTGAATTATGTCTACAGAGTCCACCACAGGACTTTGTTGCTCAAATGTTATATTACTCTCCCCCTTGAGCCTCCCGAAATGTCTTTACACGTTGTTGCTCAAACTTAATATTATCCTCCTCCTTGAACCTCCCCAAATGTCTTGCGATATTGATACCCCCCCCCCCTTCCTTCTGTGGACGGTTTTAGTTGTTTTATTTTTCTTATGTTTTGTGTGTATGCTATGTGTGACTGTAGGCTACTATTGACGGTCTTGGCCAGGACACTGGAAGAGATTTTTAATCACAATGATGATTATTATTTTTCAATTAACCAATAGTAGGGGAGAGCCGGGTCGATTGAAACTTTTCAGTTAAACGTCTGTTTCAAAGATGACGTTACGTATACAAATAATTTTAACATGTGATCCACAACTCACATGTGTGTTCTCTTAGTTACAAGTGTAATTTAATACATATGTTGGAGGATCAAGCTGTTTTTTAACTTTGAACGTAAATTGACCTTACTCTTGTTTTTATGCAATATACTGGACAACATACTAGTGTACTCGTCATTGCTAAAATTTCACATAATCCTGCATAATATAAATAGGTCAAAATATACTGTATTTTTGGCCCGTGCGCAATTGTCAAGATGCACATTTTGATTAAAATTCACCTTTCTTCTTTTATACCAGTTGGACGACTACATTTTGGTTTAATTTACTTATTTCCCTGTCCTAAGTCATGTTTAGGGATACATAGTTGAACATCTTGTTATTTATTTTAAACAAACTGGTGACCTGCGGGACGTTTGAAATAAGTGTTTCAATCATCCCGACAGCGACTACTGGCACTTAAACCTTTTTTGCCGCTTAACTTCAAAATTCTGACATTGAACACTTTAGGACAGGTTTAAGTACTAATTCATCTGTTGTATTGTTATATTAATATCGTCAAAAACAGGTTTGCGGGGATAACATTTGAACGGTATGATGTCATTACTATATCTGTATTGCGTTCCCTTTACCGCACCGTTGTGACGAAAAGAGAGCTGAGCCGCAAGGCAAAGCTCTCGATCTATCGGTCAATCTTCGTTCCTATCCTCACCTATGGTCATGAGGGATGGGTGATGACCGAAAGGACAAGATCACAGGTACAAGATGCCGAGATTGGTTTTCTCAGGAGGGTGGCTGGCTTCTCCCTTAGTGATAGGGTGAGAAGTTCAGTCATCCGTGAGGAGTTCGGATTAGAGCCGCTGCTCCTTTGCTTAGAAAGGAGTCAGTTGAGGTGGTTCGGTCATCTGGTAAGAATGCCCACTGGGCGCCTCCCTTGGGAGGTGTTCCAGGCACGACCAGTGGGGAGGAGACCTCGGGGAAGACCCAGGACTAGGTGGAGAGATTATATCTCACAGTGGCCTGGGAACGCCTCGGGATCCCCCCGTCAGAGCTGGTCAATGTGGCTCGGGAAAGGGAAGTCTGGGGCCCCCTGCTTGAGCTGCTGCCCCCGCGACCCGACCCCGGATAAGCAGATGACGATGAGATGAGATGATGAGATGTCATTGCACAAAACTTCCCGGGGTTGGTCAGTCTTGCTTGCTGAACCTAGTGACAAAATATGACGTGAAAGACTTGCGTGGTTTTCGAGGAAATCGCTGTGTTTCAATCGTCCCGTGTTTCAATCGACCCGTCTCTCCCCTATTTGCCTTGCATTTTAAAAGGTCAATGGACTTTTCATCCCTGAATAACAGTAAAAGCTATTTAATAATTGATTTGCATGCATAGTATACTACACGTTCCATTGACCAATTACCCCTGTTACCATAAATTGACAAATTTTATAATGTAATCAAATGCTTACATACTAGCTGCTTTCAGGCACACGTGTAAGTCCTGACATTCTACTGATGGGCCGTATGTGTGAACAGCATATCTGGATATTTGTACCCTGAAAATCTCCTGAATAAGACTACCCCTGAGGTAGTATTTTCTCTGTAGGAAATGTAGATTACCGTTAATGGGAATGAGGAATAGAAAGTCGGTATTTCTCACACCACTTCAATGGACGTGTTGAAGATGGATCTGCATGTCTTTGAGTGGCCCCCTAAATGATAATCAGCCTGTTGCCTTTTGTTCACTGAATGGTTAAAAAATCTTAAAATGTTGGCACTGCTTTAAGAGTCATTTGTAGTGAACGAATGTTATATGTTGTAAAATGATAGGCAAAATTGAATTATATTATGCGCTCAGAAATTTGTTACATTATCGACTGGGGTTTCCACATTATTGTTATTGGTTTAATTACAACTAGAGGTTGAAAACTAGTATTTAATTATGAGGGAAGAGGGAAGCTGATTTCTGTGTGTCCAAGGGGATTTTGCCAGACCTAGAGTTCTCCAAAATTCCATTGGCTTTCCTAGCGAGCCCCTTGGTACCCAACAACTATATCACAGATCAGCACGGGACAACAATTACAGTCTCCAGTAGGCGCTGGTGGTGTATTGATTCACATGTTTCCCGCCAAAGAAAGCAGCACAGTACCGTGCTGCTGGGTGTGATAGAGAGTCTCTTGTACATATTGCAACACTCTTTGCATCCGGGTATAGTGCAGAGCCATCAACTTGGAGTGGTCAACGGCACACCCATGCTCGTATGTACCCCGTGTGTTTGCACAATGTGTCCATATCGTCCGCACTCTGCCCAGCGTGGTTGATACAGCTGGGAGTCAATCCTTGTCGGCGGTGCCACTCGCGTGAGGGAGCCAAACGAATGTCATTGTCCAAGTGGCCTTGCGCACAGCTCAGAAATCGTCCATATTTATGTGTGCCCAGTGACAGTGTTCTCTCATCTCGTCTCGTCGTCTACGCCCCCGAGTAATCACGTTGAATAGAGTTATTCTAAAATGAATGGCAGAACACAAGAGCCTGACTGCTTAACACTGGATGGATAAATATTAAACCACGAGGCGATGTAGATCTTGGAAAAGAGACTGCGAGACGTGCATCATAACCAGCATCCTGCCAGACTTTGTTTTTTGTAAGACATTGTAACACACTTTACGATGTGCACTATCTTTTCTTTATGTACTTGCAGTGAGCCAAGCCCAGATCTAGAGGTCTGTGGTTCTCCCCATGTCTGTCTGGCTCCCTGTCTCTCTCTCTTTTGTAAATGAGCTCAGGGAACAAATCCCTCTCTTGATCCACAGGCACTTGGGCCAATTTTGCTTGAGAGAGAGATGGAGAGAAGGATACGGTGAGAGAGAGACGGAGAGGTAAATGGGGAGTGAAATGGAGAGAGAGCGGGAAAGAGATGGAAGGAGGGAGGGAGAGATGAAGATTTAGATGGAGAGAGTATATCGTTTACATTGAGACCTCACCTATGTGGACTGTCATGGGATGTGTGTGTGTGTGTGTGTGTCTGAGTGTGTGCGCAAAGAGTGCTGTGTATAGGAGTGTCTTAGTACCAAAGAAAATGAAAGGGAAAAGTAGGGGTCCCAGCCACCCCGTGTGCCTCCGTCTGGGGGCCAAAGGTAGGATCAGGACAAGAAGGGATCAAGCCCTCAGCTGTCTTCATTTCACACAGGCACTGCGGGGGCTCGCTCATTGGAATTCATGCCCCAGCGCCCATCCTCCTGCCTTGCACCTTCAGCTTCAAAACAGAACCAAAAGTGTGATCCAGTGCAGGCAAGACCCAGCCTTACCTGCTGTGCTGCATAAAGGCAAGCACGGAGACATGCTGACAATACAGGCAGACGTTAGGGATGGGCAAAACGATTCTTTTCTGGGGATCAGTTCTTTCAGTTCCGTTCACTATCACGATTTGTTCGTTTTGATTCGTTCGTTTGATTTGTTCGTTAAGTCAGATGGCTTGTTACGTCATTTGCCAGGGAATTGGAAAATATGGAATAAATGTTGATCAACATGCATGTAGCCTACTACTTTCTAATGTTCTGGCGAAATTACCCAGGTAAGTGTAAATATTAAGCATATAAAGCACATACGTGCCTTTTTTTCATAATACATGACACAATAATACTTAATACATAATCAGGTGCAATAAGAATTGAATGGTGTCTTCCATGTAGCGCTAATAAGCAAGGAAGCACGTAAGCAAACAGCAGCAGCACCATTGTGCGAATTCCCTACTAGACCAAATGAGACTCGTAATGGTGGGTAAAAAACAATACTTTATTAAAGCATGCAATTGTGATGTAGAACAAAATAAAAACAAACCATAAAGTGCTTGCATGATAGTGAAGCCTACAGCGATCGTTAGTTAACTTGTGGTGCCTTTTATTTACCCATGGGGCATGGCAACGCGATTACTACCTGCTGTAGTACTCTCATTGGCTGAATCAATGAGAACGTTTTAGGCTCAATCAATATAAGGTCGCGGAGAGATGAAGCTGTATATTTTATTAACTGACCATATTTTTGTTATAGGTTTAAAAAAAAAGAAAAAATAGAATCAGTTCTCTTGTTTTGGGAATCAGTTCTCGTCGTTCACATTCGGGATTCGTTCGTTCTGACCGAATCGTTCGTGACCGACCCATCACTAGTAGACATGCAGACATAAAAACAAACTTTGCAGGAAGGCAGATGGACCGAGACGTAAAGTACAGGCTGTGTGGACTTAAGTGGGGGCCAAGGCTGGGTTATGCAGCGTCCTTTAATTTGAGGTTTTAATTGAGGATGTATTTTAGGTAACGTACGTGAAGAGAAATACTGAGGACATGGTCTCAATGTGCTCAGTGATAGTCATGGCCCCGGTCGCAAATGGAGAATGATGTTCATTGATTTGAATCAAGTGAAATGGAGAGAGAGCGAGAAAGCTGTGGCTTTTAATTGCCGCTCGATGGCACAAAAGGCGGAAGGCTGTATATTTTGGACATCTATCAGATGTGAATTTAAAAAAAGTTGCACAAAGTGTTTGAATATACATCTTGTTTGTTCGTAAAAAACTTTCCCCAAGTGCTCATTGTGACCAAAGTCTGCTCCTCTGGTTTGAGTCAAAACACAAAATACTCATTAAGAGACATTAAGTTTTCTCCTTGAATTACATCATTCTGGGTTTATGCTTCGGTGAATGTAACTGATTCACTGTGAAGCTATTTCAGAAGACACTATACTTGCTTTGAAAATGTAGTATATAAGGATGGTAATTTAACCATTAAGCATAATCACCATTTGATTATCTATTTGCATAAAGGCTATTTATCATGTTTTGCTTTAAGAAAAGTACAGGCCCATAGTGCCCTTGTCAAACTTGATTAATGGTAATCTATGTGATTCGCCAATGAATGATCAACATGCAAAAAAAGTAACACCTGGTTGAATAAGAAATAACCCTAGCAGTCATGTAGTTCATCTTCGGGCACTATATCTTAAGTCTATACGTTCAGTTCAGTTTCAGGGGCTGAGTGATTTCCCCTGGCCAATAGCCACCAGTAGCTGCTCGCTTTCCCATCAAATGTTTCCCGGAGCCCCTGCATTGCCATTCTGGAAATGGCGTTCCAGATTGCAGACTGCAATTACTATGTTCTGGCTCATGGCATGCCACTGATTTTGGGCCTGGCCTCCAGAAGGGAAGGGGGGGGGGCAGAGTGGCTACCGTGAGAAGGGTTGAGTGGCTTCTGTGAGGAGTCCCGTCTGCCTTCCCCTCGGGCCTCCCAGCCTGTGATTTCTAACCAGTTGCACAGTAGCTCAACTGGCATTTAGTACTGCTGTTGATGGACACTAATAAGGTCTTGGCTGCCTGACATCTGCCCCAGAGCGAACCCTTGTCAGTGTGGCCGTGATGGGTTAGCTGATCGAGGGTGGCCATCTGCATGCCTGATTGACCAACACGGATCACAAACACACTGGCTTTGTTTCTGTGGGAGCTAGCATAACAACGGCTGAATGGACAATGACACCTCGTAGGACGTTCTGAGCAGTATTTATTCAGAGAATTTAGACAGATTCATCTGTTTTGCACACTAGGTGGTAATAGCCTAAAATGACGGCGATGTAAACCATGCAAAAGAACAGCCAGCCAGCATGTGTCTGGTAACGTGTCTAGTTTGGGAACTGAACCAGCAACCATCCGGTTACCAGATGACCTGCTCACTTTAGCACCTGCCTCCAACTGTTAAGCATGTGCTAACATATATCAAATAGTTGTCTAATACATGAGACAATTTACTTTTAATAGGAATAAATGGCTGATATAAGACAGAAGCACGTTCACACACCATGGCATAAACCAATTTGTTTTAACCTGCTCCCTTTCTTAATCGAACCATTCAATTTGATTCTCATATGTATACTTACTTGGCAACAGTATAACCACTTGCAAAACGGAGTTGATTTGGTTTCATCCTGTGTCATTGTGTTGAATGTTTAATGATTAAAGTCAATTTAGGTTTATTTTGTGAGGTCTAAAACGTCTAAAGAGCAGCTTTAAAGCACCAATTCTCGGGTCATAACAGGAAGCCCGGAGGTAGTGTCCGCGGGGTTGATGTCCAGGATGACTTTACAACCATTGGTGCACAGAGGCTTGATCGAATGAAGGCCTACTGAACGTACAGACCTATTAGACACTAACCAGCGTATGCGTCTGGAATATTTAATGAAAGCGTCTCAGCTAAGAAATCAATCATGAATTTATGATTGCTATAGGGGAGGCATACATTGGTGATATATTATGGCCAGAATGGCTTTGTGGGATGTACATTCATTATTGCCTGAGCCCACTGTAACGGATTAAACCCATGAATCTACAGCTGATGGCGTGCACCTGTCCTTTTTTTTTACAAAAAGTACTGATTTTGAACGTTTCCTTTTCGCATTTTCATCCCCATTCCCACCGGGTTAAGTGTTTCCCTGAAAGTGTCAGGGAAACTAGGATGGCAACCATTTCTCAACAAATGTTTCCTTACTCTCCATCTCTCTCCTCACTGAATCCATCTCACCCTTGTATTAATTTCCATCGCTTTTGCGCCCGGTCCCAAATGATCAAAAAAATCTCTCCATGTGATCTCTTTTTGCCTCAATCAACGTCGGCTACACTTTTCCCACAGCTCTGACTGTTCCCCATTTGCACTCTAATTTGCCCCAACTGCAATTTCTCTCCAATTCACCGTGCCTCAGACATTTTGAATCCAATCTTCCAACTCTCTCACACACTCACTCTCTTTCTTCTGCCTAGTGTGCAACCCATCACATTTTCTTTTAGAAGCTAGCACTTAACGTTGCCTGTCCTTGTCCACTTCCCTTCAACTGATTTCTATGCCACACCTACAATTACCTGAACATAGAAAATATAGAAAGCTCCCCTGACTTTGCCTCTGTCTTTAAATCAAGAAAAAAAATGAAGAATAAAGGCTCATTGATCTCAATAAGGTTTCTTTCTTCGGGGAAAGAGGCAGTTGACGCCAAGTCACGTCATATTATTTCAAAGCCTTAAGTGAGACAGACGTAGGCAGTAAAGCCAGGAACAACGCAGCTTGATGCGTCATGTGGTGGAAGTATGTGTAAAATAGCGGGGGAGTAGTAAGTGTGTGTGTGTTTGTGTGTGTGTGTGTGTGTGTGTGTGTGTGTGTGTGTGTGTGTGTGTGTGTGTGTGTGGGGGGGGGATACTGTACGACGACTTCTCAGTGTGCCTGTTATCTTCATATCCTCTCAAAATACGACTTTTAACATTAGAAGCTGGATTCGACCGGCCCTTCTCGCAGCAGACCTAACTCACGGTGAGTTCCCAGAGTGCCGTGCTTCACCATGAGCCAACAAGATACTAAAACTCGCAAAAATGGCAGGATGCATCTCTGGCCCGGCCTACCAACGAGCAGCAGATGCCAGCTTTTTTGCCCAAAGTGTCACAGTTGACCAGTTTCTGCAGAACGACATTGCCACCCTTGAAGCACCATGCCCCCCGGGGGTGGAGCAACAACTGCATTCCCCCCCCATCTGCTCCCAGGGGCCTTTGTGTAAACTTGTATAACCCTGTGGGAGGTTACACTTCACAATGCCTTCACTACAGCCTTCGGGGCTTCCAGCTCTCCCCTCCATCGCCGCTCCACCTACCTGGAGTTTTGCTGCACTCCCTCTGCTCGTTTAATTAGTGTCAATACTCCGATCCCGCACATCCGTGACCCCACACGCTCCCCACCCCCACCCCCATCAAAGCTGCGAATGAGCGTTTGAGCGACTGAAGATGAAGCCAGGAGGGGGAAAAACGGAATAGGGGAAATAAGAGGTTGACAAAGGAGTCTTTGAAGTGCAAAGTAGGCCAGCGCAGGACAGGTAACCCAAGTGTAAGGCGTTTGTCAGGTTGGCAGTATGGCTTTGGAATGAGCGGTGGGGGGGGGTTCATCAGGGGTGAGAGTTACGACCCTGCACAAGTAGCGCATACAGCCATGGGTGTCTATGGCACCCGCTGTGTCTGCTCAAAGAAGCATAGAGCGGATCAAGACCAGGGCTACATATTTGTAGAAATGACGCCCGGGGACAGCATCGCCCTTACTCTTGCTCCCTATACCACCTTTACCCTGTTGCGCCATGTGACAGCGGACCAAGCTGCTGTTTGGCTCAACATGGATCCCCTTTATGTTTTCCTATCTAGGTTGAAGACCAATGTAAGCCCAATGGAAAACGTGAAATAAATGTCGATCTATCTATTGTATCAGAAAATCTGATACAAAACCGCATCTTCTTCTACATGCCTACACAATTTGGTAATGACCAGAGGGATGTGTTTTTGTGTGTGGGGTGTTAAATAATGGTAATACATCTAAATGACTCCGATGCGGCCGTTCCTTTTAAATTGTTTTGTTCTTTTTAAATTGTGTTGTGGCTATTTTTTTTTTTTTAAAAGACCAGCTGCCAGGGGATGGTGTTCATAATAATAATAATAATAATAAATGACATCAGTTGCCCAAACACAGTCACAATATGGTCATAGACATCTCCCACAATGCCCACAGCTGGGTGCTTGTTTCTCGATTACCATACAGCATATTTAAAAAAGGCACCTGTTCATCTGTTCCTGCTCCCTAAGCTGTCAGTAAACTGTCACGTATTACCCTCTCAATCCCTTTATTATATATATATATATATATATATATATATATATATATATATATAATATATTATATATATATATAATATATATATATATATATAGAGAGAGAGAGAGAGAGAGAGAGAGAAGAGAGAGAGAGAGAGAGAGAGAGAGAGAGAGAGAGAGAGAGAGAGAGAGAGAGAGAGAGAGAGAGAGAGAGAGAGAGAGAGAGAGAGAGAGAGTGGATCGACTTTCCTCTGCCTCTAAATGCATTAAAGAATTGTGTGATTCCTTAAATCTCAAACAATTTATTAATGCTCCCCCTAGGCCCAACAAAGGATATCTGAGCAAATCCACATTACAAAGTCTTGTTCTCAGAAACCATCCACACAACAGTATACATCAACCGTAGTATCCAGCAAGGACGTCATTGATCCTTATGCTATTGCTAATTTGTAAGAGTTTCCACAATTTCCAAGTTCAAACGTTGTTATGTTTGAAACATTTGAATAAGCATTCATTTGTTTATGATCTGTACAGAAGTCAAATAGAGTCCGGTTTTAGCACCAGTGTAGAGCGCGCATGGTAATATTTTCAGAACTCTTACATGGTTCAGGATTTGCATTCAGGATTTGCATGAGCAGAAATCCATGATTTGTGGGAGGGTCAGCACTTGGTTCAAGGAAGGAACTATGATCTGATTAGGGAAGGAAAAACCTCCTGATGCAAGGCTGTATCCACATTCTCCCCTGCTGACACACGGCCTATAGAGCACTGCGGAACAAATGCATGATCCAGACTGGGAAATCCAAGTCGGCGTAGTACTTACTAAATCTTAAAGTGCCCACTTAAGTCTGGTAACAGCTCAATCTATTGTCATGTTCCAATTCCACTTCGGCCTCCCTGAATGCATTTTAGTAGACTCAACGGAAATTAAGAGCAAAGATCATATTTTCGGTCGCTTTTTATATTCTAATGTTTTATATCAGCTGGGTCTGTTTTTAATACAATTGAAGCAAGGTCTCAAAGCTCCTATTCCACATTTGTGACATCCTACTCCAGTTTCGTTTTGTGACAACTCTATCCTGTACCACCTCGGGACACTAGTGTTTTAAGACGCATCTCTCCTGTGGGGCTCTGTTAAGGTTGAACGCTGTTAATCTAAAAAAGTCGTCTGTAACCAACAACCTGGTTCACTCTCTTTTAATGCATGCATTTCATTGCATCGCTAAGCTTATTGCTCATGTTTCTACTCAGAGCCCCTAAAGTAATTCCACCCCCAAAATCTGGAAAGAAGCCTATGTTCTCTGCTTATTCACGTGTGGAACCTTCCATCACAAATAATTACCTCCCTACACTCGCCAACATTTGAAAATCTCATGTAAACTCTCAATCGAAACAATCCTTGGCTGAAAACACTATTTTAGGTGAACAATTGTCTGGCTTTAGATCAAGTCATTGTACCGTAACAAACATATTATTAATGCCTTGGACAGAAAGCAGCACTGTGCTGCCCAGTTTGTTGACCTGCCCAATGCATCTATTCAGTTGACATGATGAGCTTCTCTTGCGCAGACTCAGTGATTTTGGAATGGGTGTCAAGGCTTTAGAGTGGTTCAAAAATAACCTTGCAGATAGAAGCCGGGGTGAATACACAAAATGCCTAAAATTAAGCTTAATTGAGAACTCTAAGGGAAGTTAGTTCTAGCATCTGAATTATTTTCTATCAGGTGGGACATGCTTGCAGCTAAAGTGCATCCTCATGCAGATGAAACACTGGTCTACCTAGTTGCCTCTTCCCTGAGTCAGGCCGTTGATGAGCTCCAGAATGCCAGACTTGGTTCTTAATTCAAAGAAACCCAAATGTATGATATTTTCCCGCATTCAAGGTAATGGTAGTATTCCTACCTCAAGAGGGGACTCAATTCAAAAAGTGTCATAAGTACTTGGGTATTTGGCTGCATATCAAGCTCTCTTTTAAAGTGCATATTGAGAACCTAGTGAAGAAACTTAAAGTAGGGCTTATTATTGAAAATGGGTCTGCCACAATTTACCAGTTAAGAAAACTCTTGTAAAGGGCTATGTTCCTAAGTAGCAACATTATTTGCATGCATGCCACCTCCTCTACATGTTTCTGCATGCTTCACTCTGTGTATGAAATTATCTATACTCCCATAGACTTCACTCTATACTTTATGATCCGGTCTCCTGGTATACATTAAGCATTAGGAGACAACTACATGCAAACTTCCTGCATATCTTTGAAATTCCATATCAACAGCTACCATATCAACAGCTGTTAGGATTTTTGCTCAACTAGATGGCTGCCCTATCTGGCAACCAAGATTCGCTTGGAACTTGGTAGAGCAGCTTTCCCCTATTTTCTGCCCTGGTCATGGAATAAACTCCAAAAACACCCCACAGCTTAATGATTTTGTCTCCCTGGGAGAATTCAAGGCTGGGTACAAAAAACGTGTAGCTGAAGATTGCAATTGCTTTTCCGAAACTGGTTTGTGTAGTATGCGTCTTGTTTTTAGCATGCTCCTTTTTCCTTAATTGTCTGTTTTTGGCATGCTCTGTTCTATACATTTCAAGACGTGCTTTGCAAGACGCGCTTCTTTGCCAGGTCAATGTCCGATAATAGATTTAATTCATGGTTAATTAAAAGTGAAAGAAAAATAATACATGCATGACTAATAAGAAAAGTATTCAGGTTATTCAATAAGAAGGCTCGGAATAATATACAACAAACCACCCACCTCACATATACAGATTTATTTACTCTATAGATTGACATTTTTATAGATATAGATACATAGATGTGTCTATATATAGATAATGTTTCAAATAAAGGGACACACCCAATGGGCCCTGTTATTGAATTAGCATTGTGCACCCAAAGGTCCCTTTATTTAACAACTAGCTCTTGCCACCCTTGGCCACTGCCTAGACACGCCCCTGATTGAATGATTGACCCAACTTGAATGACGTGTCGCCGTAGCAACAGGCTGGGGCTGGACAGGGAGAGGTGAGAGAGAGCGAGAGCGAGAGCGAGAGCGAGAGCGAGAGCGAGAGCGAGAGAGAGCGAGAGCGAGAGAGAGAGAGAGAGAGAGAGAGAGAGAGAGAGAGAGAGAGAGAGAGAGAGAGAGAGAGAGAGAGAGAGAGAGAGAGAGAGAGAGAGAGAGAGAGAGAGAGAGAGAGAGAGAGAGAGAGAGAGAGAGACAGAGAGACAGAGACAGAGACAGAGAGAGAGACAGAGAGAGAGACAGAGAGAGACAGAGAGAATGGGAGAGGTTAGGAGCATGGTGGCCAGGAGAGTGTGAGAGAGAGAAGGACAATGAGTGTCTATATGTGGGAACTGGAGGTATAATCTGGGAACAGCTTCAACAGGATAAAGGGAGGGAGTGGAGGAAGTGTGAAAATCTATTGCTGGGCTTGGCATTTAAAATCCATCATTGTGTGGACAGTGGAGTTGAAACAGTGGTAGCCTTCTGACATTTATAAATTTAAGCTAAAACTAACTAAAATAATATGGTACGATCAACGGTCACCAAGCATTATGAAGATGTGTGTGTGTGTGTGTGTGTGTGTGTGTGTGTGTGTGTGTGTGTGTGTGTGTGTGTGTGTGTGTGTGTGTGTGTGTGTGTGTGTGTGTGTGTGTGTGTGTGTGTGTGTGTGTGTGTGTGTGTGTGTGTGTGTTGTGAATGTGTATGTCCATTTGACCATTACGTTTGCCTGCACATGTTTGTAGAGGTGTGCATATTTTTGTCAGTGAAATCTGTGAATATGACGTTGTATCCAGTGTCTGGATGTGCAAATTATGCATGACTTTTGCTGGCATCCCAACAAATGCATTCTTCTTTGAGTGCTTTTGTGTGCGGATATCATGCCCTGTGACTAATTTAACCAGAGAGATGGGCAGAGAAAACAGAAATTACAAGGCGAGAGAGAGGGATCAGAGCATAATTCTCCTTTCTAATTCTAATGGCACACATATTCTTTATTCATTTCCTTTTTTATGGAATTATAGTTTGAGAAACAGCCCAACTGGCAGAAATCCTATGTGTTAACCAGTGCGCATCAATTCAATAAACTTTAGCTTCCTCTATATATTTAAGGGATTGCTCTCCTGCATGCCCTTTTCACCCGTGACTGTCTGCGTACTGCACCGCAGTATGCCGGACACTGCTGCTGGCAGTTGAGGACTCCTACAAGGCCCCATGTTAGGGCAGGGCTTTCAACGTCATTCTGAACCCAGCTCACCCTGCACCCTTCATACCGTTCAAAGCGCTCCACCTCTGGCAGGTGACACAGGACAATAAATACACGCACAACAAGACACACAAAACTTCTTCTCCGTAGCTGTCAAATTATATTTTGATAAGAGTTTAGTTGTCATGAGTATCATGGTAAATTCATTGTCCTCTTGAACAAATAAAGTGTGCTGATTCTTCAATCTTATAATCTTATACTTAAGTAAGGGATAATGTACAGAACGCCGGTCATTATCGGGAAAAAATATATATTTTTAGATATTTTTTCGATAATGACCGGCGACGTTCTATGCATTATCCTGCTTATTACGCGGCTACTTGCCAAATGAAACAATAACTTCTCATGGTGTGTCTTTTTACAATTTATTTGTTACAAGCATTCATAGTGTTGATCAGCAGAGAAATAGTCCGCCAAAGACGTTGATGTCGCTTAGCAACCAAAGACGCTGGGGTTGACAAGTTACCGGACTACTTGCGGAGTGATACCAAAGACATCATTAGAGGCAAAAATCCTTTGTTTTCCTTGACAGCGGTCAATTATACATAGTAACGGGGAATTTTCAAATACAATTCATCGCTGGAAGTTGTGAAGGGCCCATGCAAGTGAACGGAGCGTTCCACGGCATTGAGAAGACCCGTGTAATAATTAAAAATAATGATTGTAATGTCAAAAAGAAAAGGAGCCTACATGGATGAAAGATTTATGTTTCACACATTATATTGAACTGGAGGAGAACTTCCTCAGAAAACAATAATCATTCAAGATGATTCAAGATGATCATGAATAATAATTGAAGATGATTATAGCTGTATTATCTGACAGTGGCCAGGATTAGTAACTCATGATCTCTCAGAAAGGTTGGTGAGGACAGAAAAGCATGCCTCCTGATATCTTTAATTATCAGTTGATTGAGGAGGATACAAATTTGCAAAAACACACAGAAAGGAGGCCCGTTTACTCCACAATAACGACAATCTAGTGGGAAAGTTGATTATCGTAGCGGTTATGCTCAAAAGCTGTCTAGTGCTCTCTTGCAAAGGTGATGCCGAGGGAGCAGATGATTGTGTCAAAGAACTTAACAACCTTGCCACCTCACCTAGGGAACCTGACATATACGAACAACTTTAACTTTTTATTACCAACCTCAAAGTACTATTATCTCTAATTGTAGGATTAATTAGGCTCAGAGAAGGTCATTAATTTTTATTGCTTATCCGGTACCAAAACACAATTTCCTTTCTCTTACCATTCGGATGCGATAGCCAGTTATCTGTCCCCTGAGCCAGATGAAAAAGAACATCACAATACGAATACAAAGAAAAGACAGGGATAATAAAAACGTATTCTTCTTAAGAAATAACAAAAGGAACAACAGGTAAAACGTCTGTAATTACCTGACACATTGTGATCCGGATATGCCTTTTCTGAGCCCACAAGTGTCAGGAAAGTGTTCTTCAACAGGAGGAATTATTCTTTAGCTTTTCATTTAGTTTTCACTATTGTTGAAATATATTTTAGTGCTGTTTGTGAGGAACCACAGAAAAACAACTTGCACAGTTCAACTGCTTCAGATCTGACCAAAACAACAAGTTAATTCCTTTATTCCACATCAGGAACTAGGGTACGTGTTGCAACGAATCATTCAATTATGTATGGTTGAAAGAGACAGTGAAATTGCTTGCATTTGGGAGGGATGCACTTCCAGATCCGGGTAAGTCGTCAATGCATAGGATGATGTTTGTATAGGAAGCAGAGAATGCCACTACTTCTGACGTTGACAGGATTCACGAGGCAAAAGGGCTTTGATGGCGCCCCATAAGTCGTCACAGCACACAACTCCTTCCCCGGCCCCATATAAACTGCCAGAGAGAGAGAGTGAGTGCAAATGGTGAGGGTTAACACACAACTAGTGTATAAACCAACAATACTTTCAATTTAAGCAAAGTTGGGACATAATGATTAAGCAGTGATCCATGTAGTGCTGCGGTGGAAAAAAAAAACTAAAAAGGGGAGGTCAAAGCAATAAAAGGTGACATTTTACATTGGCATTTGCACACACCTGCCTCTCTTGCTCCCCCCCCCCCCCCCACACCGCACACACACATCTTCGCTCATTCCCCAACATCTATTGGCAAAGGCAATCTTCATTCACACCTGCAGCGTCATTACCTTTCACTAGCACTCACCGGGGGATGGAGTTGTAGAGGGGGGGGGGGGGGGGGGTCTGAGTAATAGTTAGTGCTAATTAAATCAGAGAGCAAGGCCTTTATCAAGCCACATGAGATTAATGTCATGAGGTGAGGTGGGCGATGAGAAGCACTGAGAGTTTATCGTCCGGGGTCCGCCACCAGGGTGGTGCTTCTCGCTGTCGAGCTGCGGCGAAGGCATCGGCGTCGACGGATGCGCTGCCGCCCTGTCACGCGGCGTGATCGATTCAGCGTCCTATGCTAGCTAGCTGCCGTCCCGCCAGCACAGCCTCGGCTCACATCAGGAGTACGAGGTCGCCTGACAGGCACATGCTAACCCCCCACCAGAAGAGGTATTGAGTATGTGTGTGTGTTGTGTGAAGGTGCACGTTCTTGAGGGTGCGTGTGCATGGGCGCATGTCTGGGAGAGGCAAAATGAGCAGCTGCTTAATTAATCTCATCAAGGGCGGTTCAAACACGGCACACATGGACCAAAACACACGATACTGGAGTGTGATTCTGGTTACAAGTGGGGTGAGTCTGTGTGTGGGTGGTGGGTGTGTGGGTGATTGCATACAGGCCTGTTCACCAGCACACAGCATACAAAAACCTACACACACAGAGACACACACACGTACACGCACACACACACACACGCACGCACGCACATGCACACAGACAGCACACACAGACACACACACACACACACACACACACACACACACACACACACACACACACACACACCCACGCACACGCACAACACACACACGCACACACACACACACACACACCACACACACACACACACACACACACACACACACACACACACACACACACACACACACACACACACACACACACACACACACACACACACACACACACACACACACATGTCTGTTCAAAACTGATAAAAAAAAGATTATCTGCAGCAAACATGACCCAGCCCCACACTCGCCTGTGAGGGCCAGATGTTCCCCGGGCCTCCCTGGCCAACACCATTAACTAGTGAGTCAAATAAATCAACCGATTCATGTCAATGATGATGGCAGCGTCGATAGGTCAAATTGACTGTTTACAAGTTCTAGCGACAAACAGAACCGTGCCTTTCAACACTGATTACAGCAGACGGCGGTTGGACCACGTTCTGAGGGCAGGCGGTTTCGGGGCTCGGGACCATATTTCTGTCACGCTGGGCCCCCTTTCCAGAGCAGGAAATGCCAAACCTTAAGGGGCCTGGAAGGCTGTGAACTAGCACGAGAAAACCAACACTTCATGTAACACAATGATAAGATGTTTTATTTAAAGTGCTTTTTATGGTACACAAAGACCCTTCACATATATTTATTAGAGAATATATATCAATATATCAAAAACATTGAGGTATTACATTAATGTACATGTAATAAGCAAAACATTGAGGTTTTGCATATGTACAGTATATACACATACATACACAATATACATGTACAAATAAAATGTATAAAATCAATTGGTATGGTGGATTAGGAAAGGCTTACGCAGATACGAGCGGTAATAGATGGACCTGGCATGCTGGTCAGGTGTTGTATGCAGCTCCATGCAACAGCAAAGATAAGCTGCTATTTATAATAATAGAGATGAACGTGCGCTCTATGTCTTTTCAGAGGCGGTGGTTGCAGGTCTGAAGCTGCGGCCATTGAGTATGATGATTGATGATTGATCCTGGTGCAATGTTCCCAGAAGTCTTTTTTCTTTCCCTCCCTTGCTATTCAACAAAACATTCTGTCTCATTCAGGTTTTTATCTCCTAAAAGCACAGGGGGCAGGGTGCATTGTTGAGGTGCCCGTGTTGGTGTGGGTTGTGCTGGGTCCACAATGAAACGACAGCCTAACGACGTCGAGGGAGGATTCCGCCCGGGGGTATCATGCAGTGTGAATGGGGTGGGTGGGCAAGATATGCCCCTTGTGGCACGCCGCATGGGACAGGAAGAATGACAACGTGCCTCCCAAGAAGAGAAACACAAGCCTGCCCGACAAGTAAAAATGAATCTAGTTTAGTCCAGCGATGGACAATGTCGAGACATGCCGGCGCAGTGGTGGAACTCTAGCGAGAACATTGTTAACGTTGGCTTCCATCGCCATTTTATTGTTGAGTTGTCACGGTGATACACGCGGAACGACCTACATGACACGTTACCAAGTACAACATCACACTGCAAAGCAATCTGCAAAGTAATCGGCAAAGCGTAGCGCTACAAATGCACTTTTGAGGTAAATAATATTATTGAATACGAATATGACAGGACCCAACATAACATACAGATCAAGACTTTTTATGCTATGGGGGAGGGGGAGGCATAATCATCCATGACTCCTCAAATTGGCCTTTAAATGTTAAATTGGCTTGTTTTCCCTTCTGCCGTCCTTCCCGCTGAAGTGTGGTTCGAACAGCGTTTTTTGATACATCCTGAATGGAGCCGAGAGCCATTTCGAATCATCGAATCGATGTTGTACAATACTAAATTGTACCCTAATAGCCAGGAACAAGCGTTTATTTCTTTTCATTTGGCTGACCTCCAAAGCTAAGAGATATAGCGAGACATTTTGTAGAATGATGAGTACCTATGTTTAAATATAAGCACATTACAGTAATTCAGTTTGATGACTTTTTGAATCAATACTTGATCGCTTGGCAGGTGTCAGTGGCAGGGGTCTATCAGATGTTGATCCATTCAGACGGGCAAACCCAGTTTAAAATGTGACATCAAGTTCAAACAAAGAATTGATAGATGGGACTGCTGTGTATTCACCAGGGGTTCGGACGCTGCAGCAAAGGAGAGTAAGAAGGTTACAAATCAAATGGTCTGTGTGATATCTTGTGTAAAAATACCAATTATCTCTGTACAAAAAGGGATATGGTAACATATTTTTTGAAGGTCAATATGTCTTGTATCAAAAGACAACAATTTAAGAATGCTGTTCCGTTACCTACGTGGTTTTTTTTATACAATGGAATAATCCAGGATTGTATCCATAAATCAGAGTAGATTTAATGTAAAAAAATAATGTTGATAAAATTACCATTTTAGTTGTTCCAAATCCTTACGTGTCCATTGATTCGGTCTTACATATACCTACAATTGACATTTTAATTTCAAAGTATTCACTTCAAGTATTTATTGACCTCTTTTATTCTGTGCAATTAAATACAATTTAACGAATGATTAACAAATTACGTGAAACCCACTCGCATGGCTCTCTGTAAAACCAATTTGATACTTAGACATCTTATTTTATTTTCCCTGTTTGAAGTAGACCTCTTGGGAGGGAATGATAATCCCTTAAAGAGAATAGTTATACCGTTTAATACCATGAAAAAGTTGAGGTGGAGCAATTACACCACCAAAGGCATGAAATAACTCAAAAGTATTTATATCTGTGTGTCTATATATAGACATAGCCTTCGTTGGGGGGGTGGGGGGGGGGCTACATGGATTGGCAAGCCGATAGCTAGCTTTGCTTAGCAAAAGCCGTGTGTACAGGACAGATTTGACCGTGTGGAGCTGGTGGGTGAAAGATGAGGTCCTAACCATCAATTGCTAGCCTATTTTACCCAGATACCACAACACTTCGTAAAGAAACCTGTCGATGCTTTTTACTGTTAGAGTCGGCATATCAACTGCAAAGTGAGCAGTGGTCCTGTGTACCTTCGTGATCCTATTCTGTTATCTTGATCTTGTAATATTTCCTTGTAGTGTAGTCATACTTTAACAACGAGAATCTTTTCTTCTAACAATCATCAATCATCTCGACTGTGTCCGGATGCAGCTGAACAAATAGAGATGGACGCCCCAAATATTGGCGAGAAAAATACTGTAAACAACTGTTAATTAGATCGATTTAGTCATACTATAAACTCGATTTCAATCAGCCATTTTTTAAATAAAAGGGTTTATGATAAAAAAAAATAAAGCTGATGATTATGGATGGAAAAATCGGTTCAGAAATGTAAACATTAAAGTACTTTTTATACAAATAATGTGCAGCTCCCCCGTTTACTTGTAATTCCTTACAGGCCAGTCACTCGATTATGGTGGCAAGCCCCTCAATATGGTGGCGACGTTGACGTATCACAGTAATGGGTCAAAGCAGTCAATGTGGCGTCTGTGTGTATTTGTCTATGATTATGTCTATGGTCGGACCTGCATAAACAGGGTTGGGGGTTGCAGAAGTCATCATATAAATGTATTCATTAGTGACGGTTGGCCTCAAAATGTTATGTTTCCTATGAAAGTTTGCTATCCCATTCCCCAAAAAGCTAATCATATAGATAATAATACATAACTCAGTTCCTGAATCCTTTTTATATTTAATCTTTTGTTGGGTTCCAAGCTAATTTTCTTTTAAAACTGTTCTATGGGAATAGAATCTCCCACCTTTTCGTACCTCGGCCCTGGTGTCTCTCCACGCCTGCTCGGTCCTCCCTGACATATACACCGTTCCAAACCACACAGGCGTAATGCTGCCACAGTTTTTGAGCAGCATGCCAGAATTCCGGAAGTGACTTTCACAAAACAGCCTTAGCGTCTAGTGTTATGTATTACATAGGGGAACTATAATAATGCCGGTTGACCTGAGTTCTGTGTTTTTGCTAGGCATGGACGTTCTTTGCTGTGCATTTTATACAGGACACAACACACATCCTACTGCGTCCTAGTGGGTCGCACACATAACATGTCATCAAACGTCACACCCCTGTCTCGTCCCACCGGTTCTCCCCTTTTTCCACAGACGGTGATTTGGTTTGTGACTTACTCTGCTGCCGGCTTGAAGTCAGAACAACAAAGCCCCCGGCGTTCCGTGTGTTTCTACAGAAGGCGAGGCAGAGTAACGGTGTTGGCCCTGAAAAAAGGCCTTCTGCCGCTCCAAGTCTGGCGCTTGTATGTGCCTCGATTCCATTTGTTTCATCTTTGTCTCTCATCAATCTAATATACTCTAAACCAATTTCATCTACCTACTTGAAGGTACTTGAATCTAGTGTAATTTAATATAATCTATGTTAATGTATACGACTTGAATCGTATATAATTAAATGTACTTTATGTTAATATCATCTACTTTAATTCAATATAATTAATCCGACCTGTTTATGTCACCTAATCTAATCCCCACAGGGTTCTGTTGCATTGAATCCATAATCGTTTGTGGCTTGTAATACTCGTACTGGAATATTCCTCCACCCACTAATACCTCCAGTCTTTTAAAGCTATCTGTTTCACCCATTTTGTTGATTGACTGTAATTACCTTTTATTTAGTCAGTCAGTCAGTCAGTCAACTTGTTTGTGAGCTTGTTTGCTGGCTTGTTTCCTTGTCTTAGTTTTCTTTGTTACTTCGTTCTTGCCCGGAAACATCATGAATAATGATAGGAAAAGAAATGCACATAACCACAGAACATCTAGACTGAAATTAATCTGGGCTCAAGTTGTGGAGTCAGCGCTTCTCATCCTGATGGTTCTTCCTGAACGTGAGATGGCGCCGACCTGCAAAGACATGGGTGCCAAGCAACTCCCAGAGGCGCTGGAGGGAGGGTGGTTAGTTTGAATCTTAAATCAAAGGGGTTGCACATTCTTAAATGAATGGGCAGCGCCTCAGCAATGAACAGAAACAAGGACTCACACTCACGCACACACGCACACACACGCACACACACACACACACACACACACACACACACACACACACACACACACACACACACACACACACACACACACACACACACACACACACACACACACACACACACACACACACACACACACACACACACACACACACACACACACACACACAAATAAACTACAACTCATCGATGTGTAACGTCTTAGGCGGTAGCAGAGGCCGTCCACCGTGGGAACTAAGTCTTCTGATCCATCTAGATTAGCAGTGTGCGCGCCAACAGATCCCGTCTAATGCGGCGCTCACGTGGACGTGACTCGCCACCAAACCGTCGCAGCATCGGGGGGCACCCTTCAAAAGGTGAGTCAGATCCAACATGAAGGACGCATCATCAATGATGCACCGCGCTCATGTGAAAACGCTGATGAATTATTTACGAAAACATGATGTATCGCTTTTAATCCTCTATTACTTTCACTTGTGGTTTCTAATATAAATCTTCAAAGCCTAAAAAAGAATGTATACTTGTAATAAACCCTTTCGATGAACAGCAATGCTCATGTGATGCTCTATGCACGAGCTGGACATAACATCCGACGTGCACATCTTGCACAGCGTCATAATCCGTCTTCCCCATATGCTCCGTCGTTTAGAATGCGTCCTGAATGGGGGCCCATGAATGATATATACCAGGAGTCATACAGACTCGCGTCTTAAATATCTGCGCCAATTCACGTCCTTTGTACGTGCCCCCGGCACATTTGTTTGGCTCTTTAAAGTGGGTTTATGGTTTGCATTGCCACGCCAATTTTAGTCTTCATGCTAAAATATAGAGATAAATAATGGACTAAGAAGCTCAAAATCCGGATAATGTAGCCAAACACGCAGCATTAAAGCTCATTCATTGATTTGAGGTCACTCCTGAGGTGATGAAAGGCTAGTTTTTGCCACAAAGGATCCTATTCACTGACTCACAAGCTCACTCCAAACAAACAGAATGCTGGTGAACTTCTTCAAACGGGGCGATAAAGAGTAAGGAGCACATCGGAGGAAAGATATGGACATGAAACTCTCTCTCCCTCTCTCTTGAGGGTTGCTTTACCTCCGAGGAGGAAAATGGGGATGAAAGCTTTGCAATGGACAGTAGGAAAGGAGACAAGGGAATGCACGAGCCCAGGGCTGAATCTGCGCAAAGGGTTGGATGGGTAGTGGTGGATAGAATGCCATTGTCTCGCCTTCAGTAGAGTAACCGTTTATAACTGCTGAGGTGGGCTAATGTTATCTGAAAACTTGTACAGCAAAGGCTGGAGGGAAGCGAAATGGAGATTGTAAATAGGAAGTCATGAACTGCAACAGCTCCTAGCCTAGCACTGACTGGTTAAAAAAGAGTTTCCTTTGATGGACAACAATATGAGAGGGTTAAACTGGGAGGAATGTTTTCAATTTCGCACATTTTTTAAATATCACCCCTCCTTTTATCAATTCACTTTTGGAGTTGTTAAATAGAGAGATGTTAAATCACAAACGAGAATAAAAAAATATGAAGTAAGGCCTCTAGAGCCAAGCATTACCTCTCCGAAATAAACAAAAAACTTTTATCTCAAATAGTGAACCACAGACTATAATACCTGTCTGATCTGAACAGGGGCATGCAACAACAAACCACATTAATAATCCAGGTTTCTTTCCTTTCTTTCCCTTCCGTCTTCTCTCTCTCTACCTCAAAGCAATGCTTGTCACGTGGAGTCCGGCGGTACAATGGACTATGGCTTCATAAGAACACGCCACATTAATAATAAAAATTAAATACAGTAATGGATGGGGGATCTTACAAACACGAATTAAGAGGAGACCATGCAGAACAAGATGACACACTCAAATTAATCAATTTGGTTTTTCCTTAAGACGTTGATGACGGTAAATAAGAAATCATCCAAGAGTGACGAATGAAATGTGTTGCACGGATACGCACATGCACACGCACATGCACACGCACAAACTCGCATACAGACACAAACACGCACACACATCAGCAGTGTCCTTTTTGAATGAATCAATAAAACCATCGGCTATAAAAAATATTATTTGAGAGAATAGTTAAATGTTAAATAGTTAAAATAGTTCAATAGTTTTTTGTCCATATGATATTGGTACATGCATGGACCGTGACGCAAAGTTTATGGTTCCATCATCATATTATATGGCATGAGCGACTTTGAAACGGGATAGTGAAATGTGTGATATTAAGATCAGCTCGTTCAACAGAATGAACATGCGTTTTACTGTACAAAACCCACAGATTTTGTCACACTATGGTTCCTCCATGTGAATGCAAGGATCATAAATATTCAACAGATATACCTCACCTCAAGTTCACCTCCCTCTGGAGGTGAACTTGAGGTGGAGGAATACAACTTCCATGTATTAAACCACGATATCTGGAATTCACATTGAATTTAGGTCATTTCTTAACACCCACATGTTGGATGAATTAGCAATTTTGACACATTAAAATCATTTGTCGACAAATAGTCGATTAAACTTTACGACCAGCCTCTGAGATTTTGAGGGTAAATTAGAACTGAAAAGTCGGATTGCCCTCTGAGGATTGAAAATCTGAAAATCATCTGTAAAGACATGAATCAAGTTGAAAAATAACATGCCTCTGACGGCACCATACAGAAGCACCCGCCCCCCCGTCCTATGTAAAACATGCAGGTTTAATCTCATCTCTGTCATATCTCTTCAAGGGAGGTTCTGGCCACTTTGCAGTTTCAGCGTGACAATTCTCCTTTGAGAATACAGCACCGTCCCTTGATCCAATCACCAGGGTGCCATCGCATCGCCCCGTCTCTACCCTGTTCTGCTTTCAACATGCAGGAGGACCCGCCGTCCTATAAGCCCGGTAGTCTGAGTCTGCCACTCCACACACTGCCTCATTAACTCTTACCACCCCAGACATTAGCCATTTGGTTTCATTTTCAATTTTGAGATAATAATTTGTTTCTGTTCTGGAGTCGGTTGCGGTGAAATCAATTCTTGTGGCGCTTAATTGATTGATTTATCTGTCAATTCCAAACTATTTAATCTTCCCACCCATCTGGTGTCCTAGTTGTATTTGATAAGGCCACACCATCCAACCAATACATACAATTATAAATGAGGGCGAGTTGTTATAATTGCGCTTGCCATATCACGGTGCTTTTAGTAATGCTGAATGTAAAATGAACTTCTGGATCCTGTAATCAGTAGTGTTAGAACACTGCATTTTGGGATTAGACAGCAACATTGCGAGAACTATTCAATCTGAAAACTATACAAAATCCAATCATACCCAAATTCACAGTCATAATCGTTATATCCATCTCTAACTCCGCCAATTGAGTTTCCTACACTAACAGGCCGAAGCTAGTCAGAATTTCTGCAGTTCCAACTTTTTCCAGGAGGTCACTAGAACTAAACCAGCTTTCATTTTATATTAAAATCTCATCTTTTACATTTGTGATCAAATGTAAACTGAGGAGTAATTCCAAAGACATCCCTGAGTAACTCCATTACTCATTTGTGAGAAGTGTGAGAAGTGCATTAAAAAACAACCCATTGACAAACAAAGCTTCACAATGATTAGCATTGTATAATCAATGAAAGGCAGAACACCACACGGCTTGGTTGTCGGTTACATTGTTGTAAGTTCATCCATAGCATAGAGTCCATAGCTGGATGGGCTAAGGGGGAGGCTTTGTTGCATCTTCAGAATAGCGACTTTGAGGAAAAAAAGGCTTCAACTTAGACTTGTAAAGAAGGTTTCAGAAAGGTCCTACGAGTCCAAAGGGCAAGAACCCTCGGCAAGCTAAAGAAAAACAACTCCACAAGGCACTTTGATGTGAGACGCTTCGAAGACCAGCGGGGGAATGACCGCAAAAGGGATGCGATATCTCAGATGATAATAATATTAAAAAAACTACCTCCAGGCTCTTCATCTCACCTCTACATGTCCCAAGCAGAGCAATTTCTCATCACAACCCCTAGAGGGAAGCCAGTGGGGTCACACACCCACACACATATGTTTGGACCGAGTGAGGAACCTCACAAAAAAAAAGAAGAGGGAATTGATTGTGTGCTTGGGTGCGAGAGTGTGGGTGTGCGCTTGTGTTCAAAGGTGTTTGTGTGTGTGTGTGTGTGCGCCTTCTTTTGCATTGTTGCATGTATGGGTATGCACCCATTTTAATGTGTGCGTACGTTCATTGGTGTGTTTGTGTGTGTGTGTGTGTGTGTGTGTGTGTGTGTGTTTGTGTTCATGTGTGTGTTTGTCTGTGTTTGTGTGTATGCATGCGCAAGCATGTGAGTAATAGTGCAGATGAGATGATCCCACACCAAAAAAGCAGAAGAGCCTTCAGGGAGACTCCGTCAAAAGAGTCTAATTAATCAAACATGACTGGGTCACTGATGGAACACAGGCACCAGCGCAGAGAATTAGACCAGACCTGTGTTCCTCCCATCCTCCTCCCAAGCCCGCGCACACACACGCGCGCACGCCTACGCACGCACGCACGCACACGCAGACACCGTCCCGGTCGCCACACACCCACCCTGCTCAACCTCCAAGTATAAAAAAGTGCCAGAGATGTGATTTCCAGTGATTTGTGCTTCGGTTGTATGAATGCATGGAATCGGACAATCCCTTGTATCACTGCAAAAACTGCAACCAGGTCTGGGTAATGTCACGGATGAAAATATCTTGGCTGGATCTATTTAGCTCACTTATGATGACACACTTGTGTGTATACGGTATACACACACAAACACAGGACAGATTCTTCTAGGCGTTGGTGTTTCGAGGAGCAGAATCGATGGCGCTGATAAAGGACAAACATATGACCTGGTGAGGCAGTTTGGCTATTGGATGGAGTGGGGACAGCATTTGCAATCATGCAACTGATTGAACCGACCTCTGGGTCGCTACCAAACTCAAGAAGGAGTGAAAAGTGCCGGATTGCTTAAATAAGGGCCCCTAATATGCAAGTGTATGAAAGTATTTCAGCAGTGCACCCATGGGGAGACACATTCGGTGAGAAAGGGAGATTAACTCCTACGCCGGGATTCTTATTGCCAAATATTATCTAAAGGTATGAAATAAATATACGTTTTTATACTTTTCAATAAAAAAAGGAAGGTTTTATTCTGCCTTCCCCTCCCGACATTATTCATCAAATGATGATGTTGATAAAATGCAAGACTTTACGGAATATAGACCAAAATGGCCGGGGCATTGGAGAGGGAGGATGATATTCTCTGAGGCGACAGGACATGCATTACAACTTGATGGGTTGCAGTTTTCTGCAGGCGCGACTAGTTTGCTGTTTGGTGTGAGAGGTAAAGAACAACAACAGCACCAGCTTAAACACAACAGGACTCCTAGGTACAACTGTTTCCTATTAACAATCAAATTGAAAGCAATGATAAAAGCAAACGCAGTAATGTCATCTTGGTAATGGCATCCCTCCGCTGTACGTATTGACAGAGGTCCATTAGAAGAGAGAGAAGGACGAGAGCCATGTTTCTGACAGAGAGACAGTGAGACCCAGAGAAAAAAGGGTGGATGGAACCACGGCGTCTCCAAATCCAACAGCGACGGCCATTGTTGTTAGCCTGAGGGACGGGCGGGGAGGGGGAACACAGCGAGTTGAACACGCTGCGGTGCGCAGCTGAGATGCTATCGAGGAGCCGCGAGAGAGTATCACATCACGCGTGTGCCTGTGGTACTAGCCCCCCGTCGTCCCTCATGATTCCTCACAGGCACATACGTTAACAGGTTCCATTTTGTCACATCGAGGCCTCCGTGTGAAAACACACGGTGCGGTGTCCCGTGGGGTGCCATGTTCAGATGCTTCTTGGTTGTACCTCACAAGCAGGGAGGGGGGGGGGGGTTGCTGTGGTAATTGCCTTGATGTGGGAAGTGGGGTACAATTAGGATGCGATTGTGGTTCCTGGGGGGGGGGTCCTGGGTGGAGTAATAAATCATAGAGACAACGCGTGACTCGGTACTATCGTGCAACATTCGGAGCTCGCTTTCACCTCGGGGTCGCTCTACAATCATGAGGGCGGTGATAGAAATCCCCCCACCTGCTGCATTATCAAACACACCCTGCTTGATGTATAGCCTCCCCCATCCCACCCCATCCCAAGGTCAGAGTGCACATCAGAATCTATACTACCCACTACCCTATGCCTGTGATGGCCTGTCTTGATTGATCCATGCGCTCTCATTAGCTCGTTCTCTCTGGGTGGGTTAGTGATTTTCTTTATATTTTTAAGGATTTCGTGGTGAGAATAAGCCCTGGAGGCTATGTTGCATTACGGGGCTGCACACTGCAAACACACACTGACACACACGCGTACAGACACACACACATATGCACACACACACACTGACACACACAGTCTCACACACACAAACACAGACAGAAACAAACCGACACACACACACACACACACACGGTCACACACACACACACACACACACACACACACACACACACACACACACACACACACACACACACACACACACACACACACACACACACACACACACACACACACACACACACACACACACACACACACACACACACACACACACACACACACACACACACAGTCTCACACATTCACACTGTGCATGACACCTGGCCTTCTCACATGTCCCGACAGGGGTCTGTTGACCCACCCTGTGTAAGACATGCTCTGAACATAGGGCGGAGAGCCAGCGATGCAGCGATGGATCACAATGAGCTCCAGTTGAAGGGCAAAACTATTTCCTTTGGGCGAATACATTCTCAACAGAAAAAGTGCTGGAACTGTTTCATGTAGGTTATTTCCCTGGCCGCTAATTATACGTCGTTTTCCGAGTTAATTACTCAGTAGTGTCTGCAGATCTTGGGAGTTTTAATATCACTGTGGAATTATGGGGTTGCGTGTTACATTGCTGTTAGGATTTGCATATGATGTGGGTGCGCACCCTTAATAGAACAGGCACACCGCGCGTTAACGTGATCATTCCTGCGTGGCGCAAAATCTTTTCATCCATTAGAGCTTGAGTTTCACTATGATAATTAGGCAGAGTTTAACAATAATTATGTACATATATTGATATATATGGGAAAACTTGTCATTCAACAATATATTCATCTGTAATATTTAATTTAGCTAATGCGGTTGAAAAAAAGCTATAATTACTTAAAATGAATCCCGTTGATCGACTTTATTTTCTCTACAATTAAAATATGGCCAGCACTGTTTCTGACAAGAAAATTAGCGCATCCTAACTTAGTCCTTGTCTTGTTCAGTAGGGTTGTTTTTTTGAGGCGCTGCTTTTCCACTCGCACATCTATCATCACAGACTAACAGATGGGCAGCTACAGCCTTGCTATAGTGCACCACATGCTCGCCATAGGAAGACAAAGGAGGACTCATTGACTTGACGTCTCTGGGTGATTTTCCACGTGCCCTTATGGCACTCTAGGAAAAACAATGTTTCAAGATGAGGAGGAAAAAAAGGATAATTGAATGGTTGAAGTACAGCGCTATTTCTTCTGTGGTAAATGGACCATTGATCGGCACAAAAGTCATTTCACTGGGAATAAGTAATAAGCAACCGTAGCAAATCAAGTTTTTACCCTGACTCATTGTAAAACTTTCCGAGAAAGTCTATATGAAACCTTCATCTAATCGGCCATCATCACTCACGGAATTCTCTGTCACAATCCAGCGCATTGAACTGGGTTCAGGCTGCGACTCCCACTCACATTTTAAGGCTGTGGCTCAAGGTAGCTTCTACGTGAAAGGAGTGGCAGTTTATTTATTTTTTGTCAAAGTTCTGAGCGTCATAATAAATTCAGGGGCTGGCCGGCTCAAGCTTCTTTACTTTATCGTTTACCATTTTCCTTCGGAAGAGATAGTGAGAGAGCCGACGCCACCGCAAGAACAGATTTCTCGGGCTGGTTTGATGAATACGAATTCAGTGCCTAAGCTCCAAGTCGGACACTTCTGGAAAACACAAAATTCGTCTTTGGCTTGGCAGATAGCTAGAGACACACAACAGGGGAAACTATCTGCATGACAGTCATTATAGTCTTTCGAGTATATATAAATACAATGGGACACGCGTTGGACACCTTGATACAAACAAAACAAACAAACATCAAAGTTTCAGTAGCAATATATCCGTTTGAGAGCAGCAGTCCGGTTCAGCTAGTGGTGGAATCCCGGTTATAGGCAAGGCAAGGCAACTTTATTTATATAGCACTTTTCATACACGAGGCAGACTCAAAGTGCTTCACGTAGAAACATTGACATGCATTATAAAAAGAAGATAAATCTGTAATCAGTCAATAATCAATCATAATAATTTAGTCAGTGTGATGTATGTCTTTCAACCACACACACACACACACACACACAGACACACAGCTTGTATCATCCGCAGACATCCTCAATAGATTTCGAACAAGCTTTAACTTTTTACGATGTGGCGCACACTTGGGTTCCGCTGTGTAACACTTGATCACACAGAGAGGGGCCAAGTGTTATTCATGATGTTGAGTGGCTTAAAATAACTGTGCTGCTTATATAACCTCTTACAACAGGGGTGTGTGTGAGGGGGGGGAGCACACGGAGAATCCTCATGTTTAAGGGCTCTGTGTGGGTCTACCTGAGACTTTGATTGAGTTACTCCACCACAGCGATAGCACACATTTGTACTTCCTCTTGAATCGTTTGCCAAACATTCGGCCTGCATTACACGATGAATGAGGGGATGAAGATGATGATGATGATGATGCACGTGTTCCAATTAGCTCAGTGATGACTGAGCTTATGACTGAACTTGGGACGATAAGTGTACTACCAGTGCCCTGGTTCAGAAAAGGAGCAGACCCCATAATTAGTGTCATGATTGACACATGCGTTTGTCCTGTAATGACGCCTCTGTGAAAAAGCAAACACTGATTGTGCATGTTATGAAGGGTAATAATGGCACCAGTACGAATGGAAAATCATCCCGCACCATGTCACAGAGTTGTCCTGACCCTTTCGCCATTGTCCTGTCGTGCTGTGCCAAATAGGTCAGGACATATAATGTTTTGCAGCCGGATTTCAAAGTGATTACAGCAGCAGAGGTAAAATTACAAGTGAAAACTTAATTTTGGCCCGACAACAATTTGTGTGGACTCGTCGGCCGAGCCACGGCAACATCATTCACAAGGTCTGTGGTTTTGTCCATGCAGGGGGATTTTGAGGTTGCTCATGTGTGAGTGGCTGTGCTCTTTTGTCAAGAAGGTCCAAGAGAAAACTTTTGTTTGTCATCTTTGCTGTTGACCTTTCAAAAGCAAGTGACGTAAAGCCTAGAACTGCGGTTAATTTGTGTCATAAACAAGGAGTAGGCAATGTTTATCCATCTGATTTTACAGGTAAGATTGAGGTATTACATATCACTGCAGGCAGAGTGCACACTGAAGCGAAGCAAAGAACATTGCAAATATTGACTTTGCTTGGGGAAACACACAACTAATAGGATTTGGGACATCGATTGGGAAACTTTAATTTGGTACATTTATATTCCACTCGTTTTTGTTTTATTGATATATTGATTTACTTATTATGATATAAGGTAAGATATTTATTTATTGCAAAGAACATTAATGTGGCTAATTCTATCATCCTAATTGAAGGGGGTGGGGTGGGGGGGGCAAAGTTTGTTCTTAAGGGCGGTACTGGCCCCCTCTGGCCCCCCCTCAGAAGTAAAAATGCAAGTAAGAATAAATCCAAAACTGAGAAGAAGCACAAAAATCCCATTGATTTAATACCATCGCCGTGGAGAGACCCCTTCACTAACACCAGAGAGAAAAATATAAGCTGAGATAAGCCCTTTCTTCTATAGACCTCTATAATGCGCCGTCAATTTCCTTAGTTGGCAGGTGAGAGAATCAGTCTCGGTTCCGGTCTTACTCTCCGTTTAGAAACAAAGACACCCACTCCGGGTTGAAAAAAATAAAAAAAATGAAATAAAAAAGGGATTACAATGCATATCTCTGTGTCTGTCATTCAGCCCCTGTGTCTGTCATCCGATGCCTCCCTAGCCCCTGTGCACACAGCGAGAGATCAATGCACTACCACACACCCACACTGCTTCTGCACCAGGGTACTCGGGGCGAGTGAAGGCATACACTTGAGACCAACCCACTTTCGTCAACAAGGCAATTTATAGTAGTCGAATGCAATTTTTTTATTTACTCTTTTTTTTCTCCTTCCACCATTGTGCTTCAAGGCAGCATCGCTGAAGCTCAGGCTGTAGGTTATGGGGGACAGCTGTGACTCATTTCCCATCAACATGATAAGTGTCACGAAGGACAAATTTGGCTCTGGGAAAAGTGCTAGCACAGTTTAGCGCAGTACAGCGCAGCATTGCGCAGCATCGCTCGCGGTATGGCTGAGTGCATATGGAAATCTCACTCAGCTTCACCTTTACGGCTCTCCAAAATGCGCTGCCAGGGTCTGAGAGTAACACGTGTCGGGCTTCCGTTCCAGTTATGCCACACGGCGCTTGCCTTTGAGGATAGAGGAAAAGTGTCACCAGATGTTAACTGTAATGAGTTTCCCTCTTGTTCTAAATGCTACACATGGAGTCTTATGCTAATTGTCTTGCCAAAAGGTAGCACCGCCTGCAGCACTCCTCATTAGTCTCTTTAGCCAGTGATGCTAATGTGGCTAAAGTCCGCCACTTTTCAGTCACAGAGGACGACAAAGGTGGCTGGCCAAGGACATAATGAAGAATAGCACTAATAAATATATGACAGATTTAGTCAGTGTTTCTTTAACATTTCCTTACACTGCAAATTATTGTTAATGATTAGGTCATTTAAGTTCTTTAAGATTAACTGAAACACCTCTGGAAGGGTTATGATAACAGTATTTACTGTATCTTTACATTAGTTATATCAAAATATTTATTTTAAAGATATCAGATTTTTTTTAGAATATCGTTTATAAAGTGTTAGTTAATGATTTACTAGCTATTTAAAATATTTTAACAGTTCTTTGTAAGCCCTCAGTAATGCTGAAATTATTGATTAGTTTAGTTAGAAAGCAAAAGTTTCATTCAATAGGTCATGTGCTTGAGCTCATCCAAAGGGAGAACTATCTATCTACCCTATTACTTGTTGCTTCATATGATTTGTGAAAATATATTTGAATCATATAATTTAATACATTTACCAAACTAAACTTGGTCAATTGATAAAGACATTTCATGAAGTAGCATGAAATAAGTCTTGGGTGTTCTTGAGAGCAGTGTCATTGTGCAGCTGATTAACAAAGAGCGTGTTCCACAAAGAAGCTTTTTTTTCTTCCTTGTTTTTTCACTCCCAATTTTACAGTTCAGCAACTTGCATTGGGGATATATTTTTGGCCCAAACAATAAAAGCGGGGACTCCACAGATCCCCGGCTTTAAACATTTTGCCCTTCATTTCCATCCCTTTTATAGTGCGAGCACGAGTGAAATGCTTGGAGACAGTCGCTGGCCTGGCTCAATTATTCAAAACACGCCGGCTCTATTGTGGCTAACAGAGGGGCTCCACTGTGATTATGCACATACATTGCCTTTGTATTCCTTTGTACTTTCATGAAGCATAACTTCAATCGGCTGTATTTTCTAAGGCTGCCGTGCATACGTTTAAGGCTTTGATTACGGCGGTGGTACGTGGTCAGAGGGTTAGGTGTGCTAGGGTTTGATGCCGGTTAAAGGTACATCATTGATGCTGCCTGTAATTAGTCCTCTGGCTTTATAACGGACACCAGAGCATACATTTTTAGCAGAGCCGTATCGTCAGCGGCTCTGTGTATTTAGCTATCAGGCCATCTATCATATAGGCCTATCCCTTAATATCATTTCTCCTTCCTACAGTTTTGAAAGCCTGCCATTCTCTCGATTGCGATCGGAAAAAGTCCATTACGGATGGAAAAGTCAGGCCCTCATCCAATATTTATTTTTCTAATAGATTACTTCTTTTTTTATCAAATCAATCCAGGCCACATGGGAGGTATGGCCTTACAAGGTACATATGATATGCAATTATTAAACAGCCTTTGCATTGAAGTCAAGCCTACAATGGGTTAACCGTAGGTCAGGAAGAAGAGACTATACTTAAAATCAAAGGAAAAATCACATTGAAAACACGGCTGATAGCTTGTGATAAAAATGTGTGCACACACATACATAGAGTCACCCCTTTGACCGTTTACTATACATCCTACGATCCCTGGGACTATATATTCCAATATTCCACCACATCAAGAGCCCAACCCCGTCTGATCACACACACACCTCTGGCCCGCGATAAACAAGCCAAACACCGAAAACGTTAAAAGGAACAAATCATTTTAGGACATAAATAGATTCTTGTGTGTCTCCGTTTCCCCGTCACCTCAGGCGATAAGAATAGGCTGTTTATCCACCTCTCTCACAGTATGAAAATGAATAAAGCTGGAGGATGTGGAAGATTCAATACAAGATGCACGCTGCAGACTGCCGAAGCGGCAAACTACGTTCACTTTACTTCTCACCGGGCGGAACTTTGTTATAAAATACCTTCTCTCAATAACACTTTGAGCAAAAACCTGCCTTTCACTCAGACTGGCACTTAAAGGGAGCCGTCGGAAGGATCTGTTGAAAAGTTGGAACATAGACGTCGTTCCTCTGGGATTTGTCGGTCCCGACTGGAAAAACCGCAACCACGCGATTCACATAGCTCTCAAATCGCGAAGCATGTATGAAGCAATATACATAAATACCCTTCTAAATAATGCAAATCCTAGCCAGTAATGCATCATTTTCTAAACGTCTGAACGAACAAACATAGATGATTAAAGGAGATTATGGGGAAAATTCCCCTCTTTTGGTGAGCCACACAACCACTGATATGAGGCACCCGCCACCCAAATACAACACCCTCTCAGCGCAGGAATCAGCAGTAGATCATGTGAGGGGCAGGGTACAGGCAACAGGTTTGCGTGTAAGAATCAAGGGGCAAAGGGTGATACCTTCTGTCTTACCTTCCTCCCACCCCTGGGGGCTCCCCTCCTTGTCCTCGTTCCTCCAGTCGTCCCCGTCCGGGTGAGGGTCTTCGGCCGCCACGATGCTCCATGTCACCTCAGGGTTGAGCGCGGGCTGCTTGTCACACGATTTGCTGTTGCTGTTGCTGTTGCATCTGCGATCTGGTGAAGGAACCAAAGGTGGATCATGTTAGGTTTGTAATTGGTGAGGCTGAACAGGGGTAGGACTGGAGTTGGTAATATTAGTGGGTTTTCAATCCAAAGGATGGCTAGAGGAATACAAGCCATCCCTTAATGTTCGTATTGTTCACATAAATTATTAGTAATCAGTCTAACTACATTGGCACTCAGTAGGGATGGATATGTTACTGAAAAAACACTGAATACAAATGTTGCCCAAGGCCTTCTGTAGTTCCTGCTTTTCGATTCAATTCTAGCTACTAAATTAATTAAATACTAAACATTCCAACCAATTTCGAGAGTATGATATGATTTGGTTGCAATATTCTCCAACCCACATCCGTCTGTGGATTTAAGATCAAAGATTAGCTTACAAAGGGAAACTATCTCCATTCTTAGATCGACATTTTCTTAACTTTTACCCGGTCAGCATAGTCTGAGACACTCCCTCTTCCTTAAGCCCATTTTTAAGATGTAGCCCAGCTGCACGTACTAGTGCAACTTCAGAGAAGTACACAGTGAGCGTAAGCAGTTACCATGGCAACAGGGTTAGAGTTAGCTCCCCTCATACACAAGGTTTAGCATTTCATTATATATAAGACGTCACATCGCCGATACACCGTGCCTAAGCGGCTGTGGATCCCATCGTCATCTTAAGGGCACGTCGTTATGATTGAGACGTTGACCATGGCCTCTCCCTCCGAGGCCTCATGGCTAATGCAACAGGCCCTAACAGGCGTGGAGTTTAGAGAGGCAGGAGTTGGGGGTATTACCGCGCTAATGCCAAGCGCTCCCCCACATCGCTCCTCTCAGTGTGGAATCACAGGCCACGGGCACCACCCCACTCATCCTCCACCACCACCCCACCCTCCCAACCACGCACAACCACTCCTGCGGATCATCCCTTTTAGCATGTACACTTGGCTTTTTATTTTTTTGCTGATATTAAGCAGACGCTTTTGATCCGGAGCGCCTCACACCGTGTCCATATTCCGCTTGTTTAAGAGCAGTGAGGTATGCTAGGCGTCTTGCTCCAAGAGGGGGATCAGGATTCGGAACCTTCTGGCTGGGAGTCGATCTCGTTGGAATACCAACCACGGCACGCTCCTTCCCAGCTGGATACATGGGGCTTGATAGATGGGGCTTGACAGACGGGGCTTGATAGATGTGGCTGCTGTGTCATGGTAGCTAGCACGTAGCTTACATGAGGGAAGGATGTCCCTGCATTAGCCCCCCGGTGGCGGTACTGTAACGCAGCGCTGCGGTGGCAGGGTGGGAGAGGGGAAGGGTGGTGGGGGGGGGGACGCAATTAGATGGAGGGGAAACAGTGCAGCATTTAGAGTCGATCATTGCCATCTGATTATTATCCATTTAGACCGCAGAGCGGCGGGGACGGGGAGCCCCTGCTGGATCGTAAGGGCCCACCCATTGGGGCCGAAATCGAAAGCGTTTTGATTACTGGGATCACAAGATTTGAAAAGGGGCCAGACACTCCCATGTGGTAACTTTTTATCGTTTATTTTGCATGTGCATCACGTGTCGACCCGGTCCAATGGTGGGTTCTGTTCTGAATGGGGTTCTAACGGGGGGCTGTTTTACAGATTAGCCACGGCCCTCTCTCGGTGTCTACACATGTACAATGAGGCCCGGGCCGCTGAGCCCTGGGTAATGAAGTGGTATTATAGTAACGCAGAACTCCATTAGGGCTGACTGGAAATTACTTGGTAGACCAAGTGGGAACCGGCTGACTTTAGAGGACACGGAGGCACTTTACATTTTCTTGACTCGCCTTGAATTAGTCACAGTAGAAGATCATGATTTCTTTTTTTTCTGTTTAAAACGCTTACAGCAAAACTCGCAGCACTCATTGGTGCCAATAGCCGATAATCAGTGAGGACCCCGCGGGCCAATGAGATGTGGCGATAGCGAGGAGGTCACAGTCAAAGGCCACTGAGTGGCGTTCAATAAACGCCTGTGTTTCTGTGATATAAGAGTGATAAAATGGGTGTCCGATTTAATCGACTTTTCAAAGTTTGGGCCGTAATGGTTTGAATCAGTACAGTTCTGCTGACCAATGGTAACACTGAAAAAAACAGACTTAATTTAGGTTGACGTTAAAGGCCAGAGGGATTTATCATGACTATAAGGTCCATCGGTTGATGGACCTTATAGTTTTGCAAACCCTTTTAACGCTTTGTATTTTCCAATACGTGTGCGTGTGTGAATCCCAGTTAAAAAATATACATCTTGCACATCGATGACATTAACCAATTTGCATACCTTACACACTGCACACTAACACCTACCATTGAGCCATGGGCGAACGCTAAGTCTCATCCCGTTTCGCCACGCTCAGACATCACACCAGTGTGCACGGCACGCACGGGCACTTGGCTCCACCTTAGGAGTTAAGCTCAGGAACACCGGGCTGCCAACTAAAGTGGAGCAATACCATTCAACTGGCGGCTAAAGAGACAGAGACGGCTCCCCCAGATTAACCCTACGTCTGCCAGTGGAACGTGAGAGAGAGAGAGAGAGAGAGAGAGAGAGAGAGAGAGAGAGAGAGAGAGAGAGAGAGAGAGAGAGAGAGAGAGAGAGAGAGAGAGAGAGAGAGAGAGAGGAGGGAGAGAGAGAGAGAGAGAGAGAGAGAGAGAGAGAGAGAGAGAGAGGGAGAGAGAGAGAGAGAGAGGAGAGAGAGAGAGAGGAGAGAGAGAGAGAGAGAGAGAGAGAGAGAGAGAGAGAGAGAGTGGAGAGGAGAGAGAGAGAGAGAGAGAGGGGAGAGAGAGAGAGAGAGAGAGAGAGAGAGAGAGAGAGAGAGAGAGAGAGAGAGAGAGAGAGAGAGAGAGAGAGAGAGAGAGGGGGGGGAGTGAGAGAGAGAGAGAGAGAGAGAGAGAGAGAGAGAGAGAGAGAGAGAGAGAGAGAGAGAGAGAGAGAGAGAGAGAGAGAGAGAGAGAGAGAGGGAGTAGAGAGAGAGAGAGAGAGAGAGAGAGAGAGAGGAGAGAGAGAGGAGAGAGAGAGAGAGAGAGAGAGAGAGAGAGAGAGAGAGAGAGAGAGAGAGAGAGAGAGAGAGAGAGAGAGAGAGAGAGAGAGAGTGGAGAGACACTCTAACAGTCACTGTTAGAAAGAGAGACACAGTAAGAGAACGAGACAGGCTGAGAAGGAGAGTGTAAGGGAGCATTATGATCGAGGGAGATGTATTCATTTGACATGCCCTCACCGTACTGTTGCATTGGCGATGGTTTTCTCTCCGGTTGGGAGTAGAGACAGAGAGTACCGGTGACCTTTCCATAACTCTCCTATCAGCCCCAAAAGCGTTACTTTCCATTCAATGGTATTGACTTTGAGAACCACTGTGGATATGCCATGTTTGACATTTCCCCTCCAGCTCTCATTCCTGCCAATATATTTGTGCGAGAAAGAATATCATGGATTGATTATTGTACTCTATGACACAGTATTTATTGAATGATTTATTGAGATTTGGGATTTTGTTGAGAAATAAGTATTTTTTGTGTATAGTAGTATATGCAACAAGAAAAATATCTTGGGGTTCATTGACAGTAAATAAAATGCTATATCCAGCATATGGCAAGAGTACAAACAAAATCAAACTCTACCCAACTAATCCAAATGACACTTAAAAAGTATCCATTTCTGTTGGGCAAGTCAAGTCACATCTGTGTCCATCGTAACTGGATTCCCGGCACAACATATTCTGTTTTTTGTTGGATTTGTGTGCAGGTCCTCTCTTTTACAAGAGGATGGCAGTTCAATAGGTTTGAAGGAAACTACAATTTCCTTAAACCCACCGATAAGGAAATCAATCATTTCCATTTTATGTAATATTTTTGAGTTTCTGTGACAAATCATGGAATATTTGCAACCGCTTTATGAATTTAATTGGATGGTCTCATTGTTATCAACATGTTGACACAATCCAACTGCAATTTCCGGCTCAAAGGCAGTGCAAATGTATGTCATTCGTGTATGCATATGCATTTTCTTAATTTATAGGTTTTATATAATCACATAAATAATGCTTATTTCTTTTGCTTTTATAAACTATAGAGTTGATATACACATCTCTCAACTCGATAAATTATATTACCCTCTGTTTGATTTTCCCTACAGCTGTGCCAAAATGTATATTATATAAGCATCCACTGAAAATCTTTCCACCATTGTGGATAAGCGAAACAAGAGAGGTTGAGAAAGCCAAAGTTTGAAAGATAAAGACTTTAATATCACTAACAACAAAACCTGAGGTTTGTAAAGAACTCCCATTCTTGATCAGGCTTCATGCTATATTTCCAAAATGTCCTCCTATATGCACTGACCAATCACAACACCCTATGCATTTGACCTAGATATCTAACAACTCCCCTGTGTCCCCCACCCCAGTTCCCCACTGAACAAACAAAAACGTATCCTCCTACTCCGGAATCCCAGTAGATAACATTATTAATTGACTTCTAAAACATTACTGTTACATATGAGTAAGGCAGTGAGATATTCTGTGGGTAAAATGCACTTGTAACCTTACTAATTGAACTGATATAATACAGGCATAGTAACTCACATTCATCTCAGAGCAGAAGTAAAATGAGAGAGGAAGAATGAGGGGACATCTTTCTCCTTTGGGGCCGTCATAAAGCCCTCCCTGTCTCTTACTGTCAGGTTTACCGCTTTAGGGATCTACTCAGTCAGCTAAGTAAACAAGGTTCATCTCATTGGCAGTAGAAGATGTCAATGTGAAACACTCAGAATGTAGTCCTGCTTTGACTCAGAGCTTTTTCCACACTGATTTAATCCATATTGGCAGGATGATTATACTCCTTTTAAACATATGGTAAATTTCTCCCAGATGGCCTAATAATGTTTCAGTATTATCAGGGTTGCCTTTTTGCCTTGGCATCAAAACCTTCCAATTATCTCCCAGTTGCATTGGTATCCTGTTGTGAATGAGCCCGCGATGGAGGCCAGAACAACCAGGGGCAAAAGAAAATGCACTCATCTGCGATAAAGTCAGTATGATGGTCAAATAATGAATGATGATTCTATGTAAGCCGTGGTGATATTTGAAGCTTGTATCTCAGTGGCAAGGTGTATATTAAGGTATGTAATTATAAAAAGGAACTGCTAAGCATCCATTATAGGTCATTTTTTTGTTAATTTACTCATCGATCATGGCGACACATTGTGTGGTGAATGGCAACGTTTTGGGAAATGAATGTAAAAAAAGGCATCGTACGGAAAAACGAATCTCATTGTGTCTCGTAAACAAGAAATTTGTTTATTCAGTAATTAAAAAAAATAATATTTTTCCACGGCTGGGAAACTTCTTTAGACCTCCGGCAAAATGACTTTGTGTTTCAGCAATTAACTGGAGCTTCTCCTCTGTGTTTCAGGATGTTAACAAGGGCCTGCCCCCCCCCCCCCCCCCCCAACCCCTACCACCTCGATCACCCAGCAGGACAGAGGTCATGCTCCTTGGTCCTGAGCCGCTGTCCAAGGTCATTAAGATGAGAGTGAACAGAGCCGGCCATCAGCAGAGGCCTCAACAGCACACGGGCCAGAGGCGATGAATCCGTCCCAACATGCGGTTAACATTTGTACACGCCTGTGTGTGCCTGGTTGTTTTGTGAAATTATAATGGATGCTTTTGACACCAGATGAATTGCTTCACCTCAAAAAAAAGAGTGGAGTGGGTAAATCCCCTTGGCGGAACGTCACTTAATGGAATGGAACCGGAATGATGAACGCTGGATTTTTCCAATTGCGGCAGGGCGGTGTGAGGGGGTGGCGTGCCCTAATTTACCGATGCATTTATTGTTATTTATGTTCAAGTCTTGGG
>OLKM01000020.1:654484-658801 GCA_900291075.1 Melanogrammus aeglefinus
AATGTAGATAAAAAAGGCTGCAGAGATAATATTTCCATCAGCCGTTGCAGACTTATAGTTCAACCGTCGACAAACTCAAATATAAATATAATATATGATATGTAAGATGTGAAAATAGTGTAACATTTCCGTTTCAATCTACCCATCTCGCTCTCTCTTCCTCGTCATCCATCTCCTCATCTCCTTCCGTTTTGCTTTGATTCTCTTGTTGGGTGGTACCCATCTTTTCGCACTCACTCCCCCCACGCAGGCATCCAAATCTGGCTCCCAATCTTTCCATCCTTCTCCCGCTCTTAACTTTGAGTTTGGCTTTGTTGGTTTATTAAAATATGCAATATTTGTCCTTATTTCCTGGCAGTCTCACTGGACTCCATGAATTAGCATCTTTAAATAAAGAAAAATATGTGAGGACCACTTCATAACAACCTTTCACTACTTTGGTCATTTTCCAGGCTCGTTGAATCAGAACGAATATCCAAAAATAAAATAAAGTAGAAGACAGCTCATTATTCTTTTTCCTTCCTGTAAAGCCTCTACTTCTGCGGGGCTAAATGCATGTCCTTTCATCTCGCACTTAAATTGTGCATTGAAGACTTTTTTTTTTTTACCTTTTCTGAACGGCACATTTCCTCCGTAATACCCACTCCAATGCACTGAGGAGTGAGAGAGCCAAACATTGTACTCTGTGGCCCATGAGGGACCAGGGCAGCGGTCTCCTGCTGATGCCCGGCACTTATATTTTTATTCATTCATCCATTTGTGACTCGGCAAACCAATCGTCAGCCGGGGACATGGCAGGGCGCAGACGCCAAGGGGACAGAGAGGCTGATAGGGCCTGATGGGGACAGCCACAGCCCCATACATCAGCCACTACCGCAGGGGGAGTTGAGAGCGAGGGGGCCCACTCCCCGGACGCCCCAGCACTCGACCAGGGCTCACGGAAAGACCTGGTTGGTCTGCTGTTTAACACCGTGCGGCAAATTAAATAACGTACCTTCTGGCGACGTCATGAAAAATCGAAATCAACGTACAAAAGAACGATGTCAACGTTTATGGGTGGAAGTGGTGAGTTGACTTGGGCATGGACACAGCACATTCAGATGTGCCACCACACACACATAGCAGTGGGCCAACCTCCTTCCATTGATTATTACTGCAGCGCTTCCCCACCGAATCCGAAAGCTGACAGCTGGGCTCATTAGTCCCCGGCGCCTGACGGCCATGCTGTGTCATTATGGATGGAAGGGGGGGGAGGGACTGACCTGGAGCAGGCACTCGGGCCCTGGGGAAACCCAACTTGTCCTCTGCCACCCAGGAGAAGTTCCAGTAGCCTCTGGGAACGCCCGCCTCGTTCCTGCCAGCCAACGGCTCACCTTCGGAGAAAAAGAAAGACAAAACACAACGTTAAAGTGTTTACAATGCAGTGTTGACGCCTTTAAATGCGAATAATGTACCAATTTGACAAGTCATTCAGGAGTTGTCAATTTGTTCTGTAATTTGTTTTTATTTCATTTTTTTTAATTTTTTTTACGTCCACAAATGTACTTTGATGACATTAGAGTGAGTGGCTTTCAACTGATAACACTATGTCTTCAATATCATAATAAGCTGATCAAAACGATGAAACTGTGACTCCAGGAAGACCTCAGCCTTCAAGGAAGACGCAACGCAGTCGTTAATATTGAAATCTTCCACCCAAAGGCTCGGCGGGGGGGGGGGGGGGGGGGTGTTGAGCGACAGCGACGCGCCGTGCCTTTTGAAAATAAGAGTGATCAGTGAATCTGTAGGCCTATGAATGACAAAGGAATGGCTTTAGACTTTTCGGGTGCACAGCTTAAAATAAAGGCAGCTTATGAATTGGTTATTGGTTATTGGTTATTGGTTATCGACAGGCTATGCAATCACCCGAGAACGATTTTTGGGTTTTGATCTGCTTTGACTTCTTCCCTGACCTTCCAAACATGGGGACTGATTAATGTGTGATCGAACTGAAGGTTGATGCTGTAAAAGATTAAACAGCCACTGTGTTGGGCGCCTCCTTTCCCTGCTCCTATCAATTAATGATTCGGTCTTGTGTTTATTCTCTTTGCGTCCCTCTGTCTTATGCGTAGGCTTGCTTCCACATATCGTGGCCTTGGAGACGGCGCCACTGTCCTCATTCAAAATGAGCCCCAACTAAAGAAAGTGTACACGTCAGTGATGTGTGAAAGAACATCGTTGTCAACTTAAAAAAGGACATGCAATTAACGACGCATTCAGCGGATTGATGGTTCTAAAAGTAGTAAATGTAAAACTAGTAAAGTGAATACATTTTCTTTGACATGTGATTCTTAGCGTCGACCAATGCCATAAAGTTACGGTTGTAAGCTAATAAATAGTGGTATTTCGTCAGTATTTTTGTTTTTGTTAGCCCTATCACAATATCCAATAACTCGTAACTCCAAAGAAGCCTACACGAGACAATAAAAAGATTTTACTGTCGTTCCCACTTCGTCTCGACGTTTCCGTTTCCGTCATACCAGGGACTCCACTTCCCCTGCTTCTTAATGTCTTCTCAGCAACACACACGGAGACACACACCAAGGCAGAGGGGGCCCAAAGCGCTAATGCTAAATCAAAGCATATTCATTTAGGTCACCTCACAGTTCATCGGGCCGGATCCACCCTTGTCATCATCATCATCATCATCATCATCATCATCATCATCATCATCATCATCATCATCATCATCATCATCGACGCCACAGTAACTTCGCGGTAACCATTCATGGCGCCATCGCCGGGGGCTTCTATTAAGAACATGAGGTCACTTCCTTTGTTGTGACCCCGTGTTCGCTTGCCTTCATGTTTGTTTGCTAAAGAGCGTTCTCTGGATTAGATAACCCTCCCTCCCCTTCGATGAACCTGTTGAAGTCGGTTGGTGCGGTGGTGGGTGGTGGGGGGGGTTCTCTTTTTAAAGCTAGCCTCGCGGTGCAACAATGGATCAGGCAACAACATGTCGCTGTGTGCAACAACACACAACACAAAACACACAACATGCTGCCTGGTCCGTCTCCCTCCATTAGCGGCACGTCAGAGGGCGCGTGCAATAGGATAGCAGGATGCACTTAAGGGCTCACAGACGCCGCTGTGTTCCGCGTGCCTCGCTCTGGACGCGCGCGGCACACGTCAGGCGAGAGGGAAGGTCAACTCAGGTCCGTCATCGGAATAAATGCTAAGCAACGGGGGGTTTTCTTTCTTTCATGTAATGGATTTAGGATTCAGTCTGGTATAAAAGGCTTTGCGGCGTTGTTGAATGTGAGTGTGAAAACAAGCAAAGGTATATACACTGTATAAGGTGTGATATTATATCCTGGTGTGTGTATGTGTGTGTGGGTGTGAGTATGTGTGTGTGGGTGTGTGTGGGTGTGAGTATGTGTGTGTGGGTGTGCGTGCTTGGGTGTGTGGGTGTGCGTGCTTGGGTGTGTGTGTTTGTACCACAGAACAGAGTGATTTTCACTGCGTCGGCGGTGGGGTGATCTGCTCATTACCCCGTAACGTTCACACTGAGGCACAAAGCAGAGTGCTTGATTACGGGGAAGATGAACACATCTTTGTAAGACACATCTTGCGAGAGATTTCATCTTAAAGATCTTTCTATTAGTGTTACAGGTGGCCGACATTAGTCGGAGTAGTCAAACTCCATGAGCTCAAAAAGCAGTCTCAAAAAGGAAAAGAAAAACAGTCTCACCTGATGAACATGAACACACACACACACGCACACGCACGCGCACACGCACACACACACACACACACACACACACACACACACACACACACACACACACACACACACACACACACACAACACACACTACATACACACACACACACACACACACACACACACACACACACACACACACACGCACACACGCAAGCAAAGACTTGAATGCATTGACACTGCACTCACCTCTTTTTTTTCTCTTTTAGATCGAAGTAAATTAAAGCCTGCAAGGTTTTTGCTTTTCTCTCTCCAAAAACCCTTCAAAGACTGAGTTAGGGGCCGGCGGGGGCGAGGCCAGGCAGCCGCAGATAACAACCGCAGAGCAAAGGGAACAGAGAGAGAGAGAGAGAGAGAGAGAGAGAGAGAGAGAGAGAGAGAGAGAGAGAGAGAGAGAGAGAGAGAGAGGGGAAGAGAGAGAGGGAGAGAGAGAGAGAGAGAGAGAGAGAGAGAGAGAGAGAGAGAGAGAGAGAGAGAGGGAGGATGGGTAGGACTCCAGCAACCAGAGTTTAATAAAAGGAGGGGAGGGGGAGAAGGAGGGAGAGAGAGAGAAG
>OLKM01000020.1:658826-668826 GCA_900291075.1 Melanogrammus aeglefinus
AGAGAGAGAGAGAGAGCGAGAGAGAGAGAGAGAGAGAGAGAGAGAGAGAGGGGGGGGAAGAGAGAGAGGGGAAGAGGGAGAGGGGGAGAGAGAGCGAGAGCGAGAGCGAGAGCGAGAGAGAGAGAGAGAGAGAGAGAGAAAGAGAGAGAGAGAGAGAGAGAGAGAGGCCAGGGTTGTCTCCAGCACATGATGTATGTAGCACTCGTGGGCCTTTTGTTTTTCCACGGGGCGCAACGATCCAGAAATGAAGTCAATTACCCATGAAAAGCGGGACGCCGCACACAGGTAGTGGGAACTGTCGCTCATTGCGCTCCCTGATAGGTTTGGAAACAAACTGCGGCCCGGGTTCCCCCCCCACCCCCCTCCTCCTCCTCTCTCCCCCCATATCGCTCGGTCGCTTTCGGGGAAGTGGCTCAACAGCGATTTGATGAAAGTGAATCAGCGTGGTGCCGTTGACCCCCCTTTCAGCGTGTGATGATGGGGGCGGGAATGGCCGGGCCGGGGTCAAAGGTGACGTGCTGCAGCTAGACCACCGGCCCATCCCCGAGGCCTGGTGGAGGTACGTGACGCCGACGCCGCACTGCCACCTGCGTCAGAGTCCAGACCCTTTGTTTCTTCGATTCCTCTCCTTCCTTCCCCGCCTCTTCTGCTTTATTATCCCATTCCGCTCTCTCCTCCTTCCTCTGCTATCTATCCCTGTCCTTCCCCCACATCTCCATCACCCGCTCCCTTTTTGTCCCTCTCTTTGTGCTTTCCCTCCACCTTCACCTCTTTCCTCTTCTTCTCCTCCATCTCCTTATTAAACGTGTCTCCCTCTTCTTCCTCCCCTTCCTCCCCCTCGCCTCCTTCCTCCCATTAATCCTCCTCCTCTCCCATGTCTGTTCCCTCTCCTACCTCCTCTCTCCTCCCCTTCCTCTCGCTGCGTCTCCATCTCCTTCCTTCTATTAGTTCAGGATTTATCTTGGGATACATACATTACTGCCTTAATAAATGGATTACCTGCCGCACCCCCTGTGATGGGTCATTAAATGCTCGTCAAAGTCTGAAGGCAGGGTGTTAGGTGGCTGCAGCCGGACGATTGGCTTCTCTCTCTCTCTCTCTCTCTCTCTCTCTCTCTCTCTCTCCTCTCTCTCTCTCTCTCCCTCTCTCTCTCTCTCTCTCTCTCTCTCTCTCTCTCTCTCTCTCTCTCCTCTCTCTCTCTCTCTCTCTCTCTCTCTCTCTCTCTCTCTTCCTCTCTCTCTCTCTCTCCTCTCTCTCTCTCTCTCTCTCTCTCTCTCTCTCTAAAAGACCTCATCGATTTATATAGGGAGCCGGCATGATGTCCGCTAAGCGCTGCTTCTTTCATTAAGAGCTGGAGAGAATTCCACATAAAGTAGCATCCCGATCAAATGTGTGGCCACACACACACAAATACACACACACACACACACATTAACATACACCTATACACAAACACACACGCACAACACACAGTGTAGCCTATCACATGCAAACACACACACGCACAAGTGTAGCCTATCACATGCACACACACACACTCATGCACACACAAGTACACACACACACACACACACACACACACACACACACACACACACACACACACACACACACACACACACACACACACACACACACACACACACACACACACACACACACACACACACACACACACACACACACACACACACACACACATGCCTGTTATTGTTTAGTTTCTCCTATTCCTTTTACACCTGCCATAAATATGATGTTTTTTGTATTTATTTCCTTTCGTAAATCGTTCTTATTGCTTCCTTCCCTCGATCAATAGCTGCTTTATTGTCAAAGCTGTGTTTTTGTCACTCGTCTTTCGCATTCCTCGCTGTCTTATGCGCAAATAAAAAGCCAACACAAATCTTGGAAATAATGTTCTCTCTTCCATGTCTTAGTGTTATTAGTGTTGCTGTAGCTCCTCTTCCCACATAGCCAACACTCTGACCTCAATCCAAGTGGAGCTAGCCACACAAATGGCTCGCGTTTGGACGTGCTAGCACTAGCTGCCAAATCACATCTCGGAAAGCTTTCAAATCTGTTCAGAGACCGGAGACTAATTTGGCCACTCGTTGAATGTTGAGTAGAGGAGTATCAATGTTGTGTAGTTGTAAGATATTTATAAAGTGCAGTTAGGGTCATGTTATGTATTTCCTCAGGGGATCAGCATGGTTGAACACAGCGGGCACAATATTCGTCTTCTGTGGAGAAAGCTTATTTCAGTTACACCAAGGAATATGTGCTTCTACGACAAGAGCCCTGCCAGCAAAATACTTTCCTCTAAGCCACCGATACTAATGCAACCTGATCACTGCGCACAACAGCTACATTAGAATTAGCATTAGTCCAAAATACTACCCTCTCCGCCAGAAGCAGACAGGCAATCCTGAACCAAAATGTTATAGCAGCACATGTCGGGGGTTATGCTGAAATAACACACATCCCATTGTTAATGTGTGCTCTGCAGTACATGTCATCTTAATGCTGCTGTTTGATGAAGACAGGCTAGGTGGCCCCTACTGAGCCCAACTGCTGCTGCTGCTGTTGCTACTGTATATCCAGCAGCCATAATTACACCTGTAGAGGCCACTTGTGAAACACGCCACTTGATGAAGCATTTACCGGTCGTTTGTCCTTTGCTGACGGTACCAGCCTGCAGTGACCATCCATAGCTCGGCCCGGTGTACAAAGGATTCACATTTTATCAAATGATTACAAAACAAATAAATACAACGACTATCTGCCTCCATCTCTGTCTCACACTAGTGGTAAGGATTTGGGGGCAGACTGGGGGGAGTGGGGGTGGGGGGCGTATGGGGCTACACATGAGTGTGGAGCCTGGGGGAAGAACTAAAAGGCTCGGCTACAAGAGTGACTGTTGTCGTTTGCATTCTTCCGGCGTTACTCTGTGTAAACTCTGCAGAGTGACGCACTCGCACGCTTTGCCTAGCCCTGAGAAAAAAAAAATGCAGTCGCTCTCTCATGCGGCGGGTGAAGGTTGCGCTGTTGTGGAAGAGAGAAATAATGAAATACGGCGCGGTTTCATTGCTGCGATGGGTGCGGAGCTCTCGCAAAAAAAAAACCAATGCGGACACGAGTTCACACACACACACACACACACACACACACACACACACACACACACACACACACACACACACACACACACACACACACACACACACACACCACACACACACACACACACACACACACACACACACACACAACACACACACACACACACACACACACACACATACACACACACACACACACACACACACACACACACACACACACACACATACACACACACACACACACCGGCGGTGTGGACAGAGCGTCACCTAATTTCTGATATTGCAAATAATCCATAGAATACGCTGAGGCTGGTGAAGGCGTAGACGACAGAGGATCCACTTCTCATATAAAAAGCACGGAGGGGGGGGGGGGGATTGTTCCCATCGCTGGAAGCCATCTAATCTAATGATGCTGATGAAATAAATCAAATGAATATGCAACGCGCCTTTTGTCCTGGGACTGCGCCCGCTGTGTGGTGCACTGCTGCTGCTGCTGCTGCTGTGTGTGCACGCCGCTGTGCACCCCCCCCCCAACCCCATCAAACCTTGGAACAATATGGACGCCTCCTTGGAAGGTGTGTCAAGGCGACGCTATCCACCAAGTCTCTGCTCTATTTCTGACATGCCTTACCCCCCCCCCCCCCAAATTCATCATCAAAGCGGGGGGGGGGGGGGGGGGTACGCGTGGCACAGCGTGGTCGGGACTCTCTCTGCTCCGTTAGTACGACTTGGGAGGCAACTGATGTGTGTGCACATGCGAGTTTGGATGATTCATGCGCACACAGGTCATTAATCAAACCGGGTTAGGATGCTTTTTTGCAAAAACGTGAGAATACAAGAGAATACGATCACGAGAAAGGTGGTGGAGACCGCACTGTATGTATGAGAACAGTGCAATTCCAAAAAGTGTGTACTATTGTATTCAATTGCATTATACACCAATGGCACGGAGAGACAGCCAGCCAGATAGACAAGGCTTTTGTTCTGGTATAATTAATACGGAGAACTGAATGCATGTGGGAACTGAATGCACAATAGCTTTTTAGCATTTTGGATTTAAGAAGATTTTTTCTTGCAAACTTACGAACAGAGGGAGTTGAATGTAATAAAACAATGCTCGTCAATACTCGCAGACATCAGAGGATAAACAATGGTATGAAAAATGGTTTCATCCAGAAAGCATTGTATAGGTGACTGATAGTAAAACAAAACGCCTTTTTTTTCAGCGCTAACTTAAAGGTGGAGGTAATAAATCAGGAGTTCAACGACTTTTTTCACAACAAAGTTCGGAAAATCGACACAGCTGGTGAAAAATAACTGTTGACGTTTTTTTTGTTATCTGTGTGGGCCCGGTTGTGTGTGTGTGTGTGTGTGTGTGTGTGTGTGTGTGTGTGTGTGTGTGTGTGTGTGTGTGTGTGTGTGTGTGTGTGTGTGTGTGTGTGTGTGTGTGTGTGTGTGTGTGTGTGAGTGCGTGCGAGTGTGTGTGGACAGCAACCTTCTGAGTGACTAAGGCTAAAGTTGTGACAAAGAGGTGACTATCCTTTATGAATTATACACCAAATTCCACTTAAATTGATGTATTTTCTTTTCCGGTCAGGGCTTTGGCAACAACCTGGAACATTATATTACAACTGGAGATAGTTTTTCGTATTGTTGATTGCTGTGATTTATATTTTTTATACTAATGATAGGACATCAAAACTGAAAGGGCTTAATCAATAAAGTAGTTTCAATTGTTTCCAATCCATTGTTTCGTAGACTTCACACAAAAAAAGTGTGATTGAACAAGAGACCAGAAGAATTTGTATGTGTTCATAATAACAATAATGAACCTTTTATATTGTGGGAGAAATGAGGAGAGAAATGATTGCCAGTTAGCAATTATCGTTTTGAAATCATGGGGCGAGTTGCTCCACGGAATGGTTTGGACCAGCTAGTGGCAGCCAGGCCTCCAGCAGGCTAATCAAATGAGAAGGTTCCACGAACAAGTCATGAATTACAAATAATGGTCTGCTCAGTGCATAACAGCCACTTCTGCCATCATTCATGATGACAAGCACAAGAGAAAGCAACAGGAAAGATAATCATCCTAATGATGTTCTTTCAAGGAAAGTGTGGGAAGACAAAAAGAAGAAAAATAATAATAACAATACACTTATTCCTCTGTGCCCGAATCCCTGTGGAGCGACGCACGACGTACGACAAAAAATGACAAAATATTCATTATTTTGAAGTAGTTTCTTATTTTTTCCCCAAACATCACTCTAATTTTGCAAGTTCTGATAAAAAAAACAATTACAATCTTTGATTGCTGTACATTTGAAAGAAGCATTCATCAGCACCGAAACGACCAGTTTATACACGCTTGGTTGGGCAAAACTGAGCATGGGGAATAATATTTGCAATAAATATTAAGGATGCTAATGTAATTTTGTTTGTGCCTCGGTGTGGGGATGGGTATGTGTGTGTGTGTTTCTGTGTTTCTGTGTGTGTCTGTGAGAGAGTGTGTAATAACTCAAGACTGCAACCCAGAGTACACCTCCACAAATCCCTCTTGACTTAGCATTCAGCGGGGAGATTGACTCTGCTCATGAGTAATCGCGTGCTACTGGCTGTTCTGAGACAAGTTTCCAAGATTCGACACCGCTCTCTTGTCATTCCCCGACAGAACAACAAATGTTGTTGAAGAAAAGATTTGCCACCCGGGCCGCCCCCCCGCCCCCCCCCCCCCCCACCCCCACCCAAAGTAATAAAAAAATAAATAAACAGTCAAATAAAGTCGAAGGTGGCAAATACTTGAATGAGGTACGTTCTGAGTTACAAGTCTGTCCTGTATTTCCCCCAAAAAACAGCCACACCGACGTCAGTCGCTTTTAGAATGATGTATGACCGCTGTAGCGTTGGCATCAACCCACCTGCCCCACCCTCCCACCCCCACCCAAACCACCTCCTCGTGTGCCGCAGGGAGTGGACTAGCAAACACGCTACCCGTCAGCGACGAAAAAAATACACACATGCACGCACACACACATAACCCCCCGCCCCCCCTCCCGCTCGGAGACACATGAAACGTGATTTAATCCTACGCCTCCTCATTCCAGCCTCTATTCACTGGAGTTCATGCAATGTGGCAGCTGGCTTTATGAGGGAGAAGAGGCCCTGATATAAAGCACGCCCTGCCGCTCTTTTGCCATCTTCTCCCCCACCCCCCCCTCCCCCCAAGACCGTGAAATGAAGTCCGACAGAAGGCAGGAGGCAGAGAACGACAGGCAGACAGAGACACAGAATAATAAATGCAGAAAGTTATTAACGTGTTACATACAGCTGGACTCACCGACCGCAGGCAAAACGAAAACATTGGGGGCGTTGGGGGGGGTGGGGGGGGGGGGGGGGGGTCACCTCATTGGCTAACAACCCCCTGCGGTGCCATGAACTCTCCATGGGGAGGCTCAGCCACAGAGAACTTTAGGAGCCCTCCAGATACCCCCCCCCCCCCCCGACAGTAAACGTGCATCTGTGCATCTGCCCTGTCCCAGGAATCACGACAACAAAAAAATAAGCTAGTTTGCGGTCGCCTGCATCCTGAGTGGAGCTGCCCACCCACTGGAACAACTGAAGGACACGTGTGGGTGTGTGTGAGTGTGTGCCTCGATCGGCTAATGCATGTCTGAGTCAGCATCGACGGACGTCCTGGGTCCTCTTTTATCCACGCACGCCCGCGATGTTATCGCTTATCGTCTGAACGCACCGGGTCACCGCCGCCGCCGCCTAAAAGCCCAGCACGACCGTCCACGCCGTCGGCGTGGACGGTCGTGCTGGGCTTTTAGGCACGCATGCATTAGCTCTTAGCATTAGCGTGCCTATTCCAGATAGGGTAGCTCCCTGCAGTATTGATGAGTGTCCCCCCTCGACGCCGCATCGTATCGCATTAAGACACACCGCGCATCTACATCTTAATAGACAAGGCGTCTAATTGCCAAACAGTTTCGCCCTTGCACGACCTCCCCTCCCACCCCACGGACCCAGAAGCACAGAGAGAGGTAAGCCCTGACGCAGCACGCACTGAATAACAAACAAACAGCATCCAGACGACACGCCCGTCTACGGATAATATCCGCTCTATTTGCGGACCATTGCAAACCAATGACAGGTTTAACACACTTCCCCGTGCGGGGAGAGATGAAGATCTCTTGCTGGGTCATTGGAAAAGTCTGCTCGCGTTACCCTCGCACTCCCACTGCGAGCTCCGGTTCCTCCCCACAGCCGCCCTGTGTTTCCCATTAGGTTTCACTGCCTCTCCGTGTCCTGTGGCAGGAGTGCTAACACTCAGGCTCCTGCACGACCCTAACTCATCGGAGAAGGGACTAGGCACGCAGAAATGTAATTACCTGCACCCCATCTGTCTCCACAAGAGCCACTACAGACGCGCACTCACTCACTCACGCGCACGCACGCACCCATGCATGCAGACACGCGCACGAACACACACAAACCCTCGTCGTCTTCATGTTTATTCTCTCACACTCTCCCTCTCTCGCTCTGCATTCTTTCCTCCCCTTCACGACTCTCTCTCCGCACACACCCAAACACCCGCACACACTTTGTAGAAAAACTGCCAATCGCAGCAACTCATCTGCTGTCGCAAACACACATGCACAAGGTTAACATATATGAAAACCTGACACGCACACACACACACACACACACACACACACACACACACACACACACACACACACACACACACACACACACACACACACACACACACACACACACACACACACACACACACACACACACACACACACTAAAAATAAAAATCATATTCAAAGCAACGCATATTCATTCACAGACCAACATACCCATACACAAACACACACAAACACACACCCACCCACCCACACACACACACACACACACACACACACACACACACACACACACACACACACACACACACACACACACACACACACACACACACACACACACACACACACACACACACACACACACATCACTGCAATGTAAAAATGGATAAACAACAGAAAAACCCAATGCAACAACATGCTTGCCACTACCCCTGTCTCCGGGACTAAAAACCGACAGTTCCCCGGGCAGTCGGTCTGGACGACCCACGGTCTGTGTCGACAGTCCCCTGTGTGCCCAGGTCTACCCGCTGCTACCCCCTGAGGCCCACATTGGCACCATCATCCTCCGTCTCCTCCCCATCATCATCATCATCATCATCATCATCATCATCATCATCATCATCATCATCATCATCATCATCATCATCATCATCATCATCATCATCATCATCACAAATCACTATCACCTGACCACTAGTGGCAGGAGATAGAGAACTGAGTGTCATGGCGGTTAAACATATTTGCGCTGTCTGTGGTTTTACGAGCGCAGAGTGAGTAGCAATCGAGAGGATTGAGTCATGCTGGTTTATAGAAGGGGGGGGGGGGGGGGGGGGTGGATGGAGGGCATGGAGGCATAATGGAAGGACCGGATTAAAGAATGCATGGTTGCTCTTTAAATAACCGTCCGGTAGGATAAGAACAGTCCTCTATGATTACACTTAAGTAAAGCATTCACCTCAGCATTCATTCTCTCTTGGAGTGGGCGAAGGACGAACTATTCAGTTCAGGTCATGGCCAGGGTGAACCTTCACAAGTCTATTTATCCTTGTGTGGGAACAACGCTGTTCTATTAAAGGGAAGGTCTAAGCATACACATTTGACAGCACAGAAAATTGTAACAAAGACCCTTCCTTTACAATATAAATTGTTCTGTTAAACAAGGACTTAAGTGTTATTCACATATTAGTAGCTGCCTTAGCTTCTGCTTCTCTTTCCTCCATCATGCGAATACATTTGGTATTATACACCCTACCAAAACACAGGATCTGATGCTACAAGATGACCATGTTTTGGTTGAATATAAACAATAGTATATGCATCATTTTATTATACAGCTCCATAATTGCAGCGATTCCGGCAAATTACTTTGAATATTCTGTCTTGGCTTGATTAATTTATCCCCACGGCTATTTCTTTATGAGCTATTAGAGTGTCAAGCTTAGTTGTGTAGAGCTCAATTGTGTTGCCGGTGCAAACAGCCTCCCCTGAGATTCTGAGCCTAGGTGCTCATACTTGGTGTACCTTTAACTTTGCAGGAATACCCAAAGGCGAGAAGGAAACTGCATGCTTAATACCTATGGCACGCACAAATTCTCCACAGAGATGTTACCAAATAGCGTGAGGCATGGGAGAGGGAAAAGATAAAGAGTACAGCTGGAAGGTTAGGTAAACACATGCGACATTAGCAAAGCTAAATTAGCCCACCCCTGGAGTCGGCTGTACGACAAACCTCTGTCTCCCAAAGAGGAGGATTCCTTTTGATGCACTTCAGTTATCACACAATCCTTCTGAGATTTAGTACCGTTTTCCCATTTTCAATGGCATTATATGTTCTGTTTCTTTGCTTTTGTTTATCACTCCCTCCCTCGGTTGCTTCCTCCCCAACTCCCTCCCATAGTCACTTCTGTCCTCTTCTTCTGAAAAACACATTTCTTGGTCTCTTAAAGCACTGATTCACTAAAAAAAACTGGGTTTATCCAGAATCTGGCAGTCCTTTTTTCTCAGACCTAGGTATGACATGGAACCTGTACAAGCGTGTGTGTGTGTGTGTGTGTGTGTGTGTGTGTGTGTGTGTGTGTGTGTGTGTGTGTGTGTGTGTGTGTGTGTGTGTGCGTGGTGTGTGTGTGTGTTGTGTGTGTGTGTGTGTGTGTGTGTGTGTGTGTGTGTGTGTGTGTGTGTGTGTGTGCGTGCGTGCGTGCGTGTGTGTGCCCGTAGGTGTACCCGTGA
>OLKM01000020.1:673826-678826 GCA_900291075.1 Melanogrammus aeglefinus
CCTCCGACAGTTATCTTGTTCCTGTAATGTTGTGTAGCTCACTTAGTGCTTAGTGGAATTGAATGCTTCCTCCCAACAATCTTTATAGAATCTGTCTGGCTGAGGAGGGATGCAAATACAGGCAGGCCACATTGAGTGGACCAATATGAACCATTAAGAGTGCTTAATCTAATGTGATCCACCGGTAGAGACCTTGTTTCATTTTTATATTGGACTATATAAACGAGAAAGAAGCATTATAAAGAGTTTTAGAGGATCTCTTGAGAAAGATGAAAAAGTTTTATGCAAATGTAAGATAAGTGACTTGCAATTGCAAAACAAAGAATAACAAAGAGTAAGATATTAATAAAAGCTCCAAGTAACAATCTTTCAATAATGGCATTGCTGAGCTGGATTTAGTCAAACAGCAACACACAACATTTTTACTCTAACTATAATAACTTGAATCGCTTCAGCCTAACAACAATGCTTACCTTGTCAAAGATGAATAACATGTTCTTCCTAATGACGAATATTCTCTCCAAACACACAAAAACCACGCAATACAAAAAGTGAATCGAAAAATAGGATTCATTTTAAGATCCAAGAATACTTGCGTAGCCTTTAAAACATGTGTCTGAACCCAAAGTAATAAGACCGATCAACAAGCTTCCTCTCAAGTCAAGCAGTGTGGCGTTTGGTTGCTAATACTAGTCGCAATAATGCCACGATTCCCAGTACGCAGTCGGGAGGGGTGGACAATTTCTTGACCAGCGCCTGACCATTTATACTGGCAAGAGACAGGATAACACCACCTTCTGCTGGGGAAGGGAGGAGGGAGTGGGGGGAAGAAAGCCCCTCTGTGAAACATCAGCGGTACTAATGCTCTCTTACCGGCATTAACCCTCTGACGTGTCAAACAAATTGCTCCTAGCAGCTGTTCCCCAGCCTGCCCGCTGGGCTGAAGCCGCACTCTGCCTCGCGTGCCGTGCCCCAAATCCCTCCGCTGCTGCGCCCCTCCGCTAAGACAGCATAAGGACGGCCATACGCACCTGCTCCTCTCCACAGGCTTCAAGACGGCAAGACGACACAGAATTAAAGAAATGGACCACAATGGCCGCTTACCAAAGTGGTGGCACCGCGATTATGCAGGGGGAGTAGAAAGTGTGTGGGGGGGGGGGGGGGGGGGGGGACCAACTGCTGCGACAGTCATCTTTTTTTGGAGTGGGCTCGAAGAAGCAATTGAAATGCTGGAACTTATTTGATTCGTTCAGATTGTGAATTGCTTCAAAGCCGTTTTTTTTTCCTACCTAAACTGGGTAGAAGATATTGGCATATTCAGTCGCCGGGTTAAGGGTGTAACAGCTTTTTACGATAAGTGCTCAAAAGAGATAAAAAGAGACAAATCATGGAAAGCCGTCCAGGCAGCGGTAAGGAGACGGGAGGTTGTTCAACATGGCTTTGTTTCCAAATGTGAAAAACCCCCCTTCGTGGCTGGAGCTAATCAAAGGTTTTTACGAGGTTGGGGTATGCCTGAAACACTTCAATGGACGTCTGTAATTCAGAACAAAAGTTCACAGCGGAGTCAGTATGTTATTGACGGCAAAGAAGGCCAGCACTGCTGAACCTGGTGTGCTGAAATAGATAAACAACGGGCCGTTAAGGCCTCTGAAAGGAGAAGGAAAAGGAGTTCAACACAATAAAGAGCACAATTCACATGTGTCTCACATGAGCTCTTACCTCAACCAGTTCTTTGGTCCGCGCATCGTCCCATGCCCCTTCATCGTCCCATGCCCCTTCATCGTCCCATGCCCCTTCATCGTCCCATGCCCCTTCATCGTCCCATGCCCCTTCATCGTCCCATGCCCCTTCATCGTCCCATGCCCCTTCATCGTCCCATGCCCCTTCATCGTTCCATGCCCCTTCATCGTTCCATGCCCCTTCATCGTCCCATGCCCCTTCATCGTCCCATGCCCCTTCATCGTCCCCATGCCCCTTCATCGCCCCATGCCCCTTCATCGTCCCATGATATTTACCTCGTCCAGAATCAGACCCACTACTGTATCCCAGTGCCAATTTTTTATTTTAATCCTCGCTTTCTTTCCTCCTCCCCCCCCGAAAGGAAACAAGTGTTCAAACTCTTTCCCAAATATTCAGGGCCTTCATCTTCATCTCTAACAATTGGCAGCCTAAAGCAGGCACTGAAAGTCAGGCAACTGAAGCCAGACACCTTTTCCATGCTGACAATATCCCGTTGGTGGGTTTTTGGTGGCCCTACGATAGCAGGTGCTTCATGATGTCTCTTGTAGGTGATGCTGAGTCGCTGGTTGGGGGTTGATCGATTAGACTTCAATATCACTCCAATGCAACCCCTAGCCCCGTTGCTGAGCCTCAGCTCGGCTGAGCTGAGCAATGATGCGTTAGATATATATATATATATATATCTCTCGGAAAGGACGTTTTGACGCAGAGGATTCACCCATTTAAAGAATAACCTTTGAAGAAACAGACTGAAAGGACAAAATATGGGTGATCCTAATGATGACTTTGTTTCTTTTGTTCTTTGTTGGGGACTTTTACACTTGGCTGGCCTTGGACTTTTACAGTTGGATGCTAACGTCAAAAGATGTTTCATATGTTTTGGCTTTAGGTGTCGACCAAGATATGATAGATACAACCCAACACAAATTTGCTGGTATTATCCTGTCATAGTTTTGTAAATAGCACAATGTTCCTCGATAATGAAAATATGGATCTGAATTTTTTAGGAAGAAAGACTTTCATATAAAATGGAATGATTCACAAGGCTGACCTGATAGTTAGGCTTTAACTCTTTAACTTGAAATATAGGTTTAAGTTCCAAGAAAAAAATCTTGTATAGTTTAACCTGAGAGAAAATGCAATGGAAATAGTTATTATTCTGACTTATACAAGGTCAAAACTAACTCTCCTTTGTGGTTTCTGGACCACGCCACTAGAATCCTAATCTGCTGAATGTTCCCAATTTGCGAGGGTAAAGTTATAATTCAATATTGTGTATGCCTTGTGCATGTTTTGATATTATTGCTGACCATTTTAATCGAATACTACTTGTAGTCTATAAAGGGAAAAACCAAATCATGTTTTCCAAATATTTAACATTATTCGCTGAAGGCAAAGTGGATAGTGGTAAATAGCATAGACTATTTACCACTATCCACTATCCACAGAGCCTGAGGAGAATAATTGTTTTAGTACATACTACACGGGAACATCATCAAAACAAGCCCAAACTAGATTTCATAGGTTTATTTTTTAATGTTCAAAGCGTGACAATGGTCACGCGCACTCCATGACGTCGCCAGGCTATTTACAAATTCGAGCAATCAATGTCAAACTGGCTTTACTATAATATCCACCGTCATGCTTTCTGGCAGAAAGGTAAAGGTAAAATTTCCGCAGACATTTGTTGACCTCCTCCTTTTCCATGTCTTGAATTTCCGATTAAAATTCATCTTGCTGTGCAAACCACTCTTAAGTAAACAGCGAATTGAAACATTCAAAATACAGTTTTCATTTTGTCCGGCAAAATGCAACAATTTGTAGCAAAATTGTGAACAGTGCAGTGGTTTTTAACTTATATCGAAACATTAAAATCACTTTTTACCTTGAAAAACACGTAGCCCATATTTTGTGGCTTTTTTGGTGTTTGTTGGGATTGCGTTTTGTTGTTTTTCTATGATTTCCGAGTCTGTCTGTAGCAAAACGAGAGTTTGCGCCCGCCATTTTGCGACAATCATTATTTCGAGTTTCGTAGGTGGATAATGAAGATTATCCAGAGATAGCCAACCAATCAAATTTCGCCATCTAGGGAGGTTTCTGTGTACTATGTACTAATTACTTTTATTCCGATATTGATGATTTTCCTGTTCCTTTGAACATTGACTTTTAAGTTTACATTTAAAGGCTGTGCATTTCTCTTTTTCTACTGTAGGAGAAGAGCCTTCACACCAGACATTCAGTACAAAGAGCTGAGGGACGTTGACCACTGTTCCCCTCATACAGCTTTCCCATTGACCCTAAGGGTCAATGGGAAACTTATTGACAAACCTTCCTTCTAGCTGTTGGAGAGGTAATGGGAGGGTAAGAGAACGACCTTCCATTCAACAATACCAGCATTCAGCAGAAGTACAGGGCAATAGGAGCAATGCATTCAAGGTTAAGGTAAAATTAAGTTCAAGAAAAACAAAACATATAATGTAAAACATATAGGATCATTAGGCTTTATTGTAGGTTTACAGTCTGTTTCAGGATTACTCCTTACTCTTCTAATATGTTAATGTCAGAGAAAGGCAGTTAAATAGAGATTAGTAGGTTGGTAGGTTATTAGCATCGGATAAAACGCAGGAGGAATATGATTTAATTCTCCACAATTTCCCTATGTTAGACAAAATACTTTAAATATATATATATTTAAGTTTAAATGCATGTTAATACTATTGATTTAAGAGACACGATAAGGGAGTCACATAATTATTTTCTACTTTTGGTGATTCTGGATACTTTGCTGACCAGAAGAATGATAGCATGGTGGATGTGAGCTACAAAGGTAAAACATTTTCAAAGTTACAGTAATTGAAGGCTGAATACTACCTTGAAAGTCTGTTTCAAAGACATCAAAATGCCACTGTACAGTTCCGCGTTGGTTCCATCCACGCACATTATTGCACGTGAAAAGAACGCCGCCACTTAACTTTCTGCAAAGCGATAACTCTTCCTCACCTTGGGACCTCAAACTCACTCTCGCACAATGACAAAGATCCAGGAAGGAACGCACAAACCTTGCACCAGATACACATGCATTGTCATGCCAATTTCAGAGCAGTACATGTCTCTCTCACAAACACACACACATCCAGTTCTTTTCGTTCGATTCATTCACCGTCATCAACTTGGCATAAGTCCTAAAGTTATACATTTGAGGATGATTCACGCATCTTTTGGATACAAGATGGCACAGGAGATCTTTTTTTTTTTGACCA
>OLKM01000020.1:683826-763826 GCA_900291075.1 Melanogrammus aeglefinus
ACACTACAATCACTCCCATTAAAATGAATAAGTAGAGGGTGAGTGTGCATGTGTGTTCATCGTCGTGCGAAGCGGTTGAAGAGAGAGATATGAATTATATAGCTATTGCGACACGTGCTCCGAGCGAGATATCATCTTGTATATTAAGTTATGCAAATCACATTCCAATTAGGAATATGGAATAGTGCCAGCCATTCAAATCCCGGGTTAAAGATGGCAGACAGGAAGGTACAATGAGTGGGGGTGCCGGAGCCAAGAGTCAAGTCAAAGCTCATCTTTAACTTCACTCTCCCCGGTTTCCTGTGTATTCACGGAGAGCTCATTCTGTACGATGCATCTACAGGCTCACACCCAGGGCACAAACCCTTTGTCGTTTGCCTTGAGTGACCTTGAAAAGCACAATGGGGAGTTTTTCTAAAACGTTGTTTGAGAAAGAAGAGGTCTGTGATTAATAATAATCCATTAGACGAATGCTGAGGGCTGCTTGGAATTGCGGAAATGAGCAGTAGAAGCAGAACGAGAAGGAGAATCAGTGTGTGTGTGTGTGTGTGTGTGTGTGTGTGTGTGTGTGTGTGTGTGTGTGTGTGTGGTGTGTGTGTGTGTGTGTGTGTGTGTGTGTGTGTGTGTGTGTGTGTGTGTGTGTGTGCGTGTGTGTGTGTGGCAGGGAGGGGGGCTTCTGAGAAGAAGTCCCCAGTGGTCCCCAATGACAGCTGTGACAGCTAATGAGCTTTCAACAAGCAATAAAGACATCAATCAATGTGGCCTTTACAGGATAACACTATCACTTTCATTTCTCTTACTTTTCAAATCCTTTTTTCAAATGATTATAAGGAATAACATGTGTACGACACCTCGAAAAAGAGAGAATAGCGGGCCGGTTTGTTGCAACGTATGGTTTCAATATCTATTGCTATTTCTACTGCTCTGTTACCACGGTGACAATAAAAAGAGAAGATACAGTTTTCTATTTTTTTCCTCAATTATCGAGGCACTTACTACACACTGTGTCCAATGAGTTGTGCAAAAGAAAAAATGAACTGTGCAATGATTCAAATGAAGCGAGGAAAATTATTTCTGTATGAGAGAATTCATATATTTCGGCTGTGGCACTTTCTTCTGTGGGGGTCGATGTTGCCGGCACCATAGAGCTAGGACTAATATTGTTTCATTGTTCAAACATTTTATGGAGTTTGACAAAAGTTATCAGAAAAGTAAGGAAAGTTTAAAATCATGCCATATCACCAATTTATGGTGGTGGCCCTGACAGCTGCTTTCATCATTCTACAACAGAGACAAATTGGAATGAGCATTTAAGCTTTCCATCAAAATGCCATTAGGTACAGAAAACATCATAATTACTGCTATAATTATAATGACTTTCAGATGAATGCTTACTAAAATGCCCAAAATATAAATAGAGTATTTTTTAATATTTCTGGTTACCATAAACTATATAATGCTGATTGCAATAGTAATATTAAAACCTACATGTGCTGTGCTTGTTGTTTATAACAGGTTGAGCTTGCTCTATTGATAATCAGCAGTGCATTTTTACAATATAACTGAATGAATTTAACATTCTATGGCCTACTTAAAAAAAGTCAAGAATCATTCAAACACATCCGGCAAGCGGGATCAAAAACAATATCAGTAGGCCTTAAAAAGCAACCTCCAGAGTGGACATATGTTTCTGTGTTTAGAAAGCCAAACGGACAAGGACAACAAAAGTAAGAGCTGAATCATTTCAATTCACCACTGAATCAATGCAATGTTGACGGGTGATTAGTTTGGCTCTCTTGATTAATTAACGTTGATCACCTTTGCTTCCTCCTTGACACTGGTTTTTTTTTTTACTCCCCACCGACGTGGGTCTGGTACAGGAGAGCGGGGAACACAAATGTGAAGCACAGCACAGCACACAACTCAAACAAATCATCGTGTAGCACGTCGAGTTATGTCAGATAGAGAGCACCATATTTCCACTGCAGGTGAATAGATACATGAACAATTCTCTTTCCTGCGTTGGGTATTTCCGCCTCGTTGTGCGACAGAGGGTTACGGCCCGGTCGAGGTGGCTTATACTGAGAAAATGTTTTACTGGGGTTAATTTTGCTCTAGGGGCTTTAGCCTGCCTGTTCATAGCTGTAGCTTGTTGGAGAGATGCCACACCACAAGGTTATATTCATAGAGAGATCATCCCAACCAGAATGGGAACATTTCCAGGGTTTGTGGACAGTTATTTATAAAGTAAGTGCATTCATAATAAATTAACAGATTGCTGATAGGAATAGTATTACTCATTCTATTACAAATGGAGTTCGGTGTACTTTATTTATAAAAAGAGGTCTGCCCAAAGCTTTCTACATTGCTAATCAGTAGCAGATTTTATAGCATGATGTACATTGGGAGTTGTTATGGTCTAGTTAGAAGGGCACATTTTAACAAATCGTTTGAAGGATTTCGAGAAATAATGGATAATCTTATAGCGAACAGCAGACCTCAGCCCCATGGACAGCCTTATAGCGAACAGCAGACCTCAGCCCCATAGACAGCTACACGGTGAACGGCTGCCTGTTTCAGCACCATGGACAGCTACAGGGTGAACGGCTGCCTGTTTCAGCACCATGGACAGCTACACGGTGAACTGCTGCCTGTTTCAGAACCTTGGACAGCTACAAGGTGAACGGCTGCCTGTTTCAGCACCATGGACAGCTACACGGTGATGGATGAGCGTTTCAGAACCACGGACAGCTACACGGTGAACAGCTGCCTGTTTTAGCACCATGGACAGCTACAGGGTGAACAGCTGCCTGTTTCAGAACCTTGGACAGCTACACGGTGAACGGCTGCCTGTTACAGCACCATGGACAGCTACACAGTGAACGGCTGCCTGTTTCAGCGCCATGGACAGCTACACGGTGATGGATGAGCGTTTCAGAACCACGGACAGCTACACGGTGTATGGCGAGTGGCTAGTGCCACGGTTTATGGCGAGTGGATAGTGCCAAATCAAGGATTACCAGGAGAAGGAGAAGGAGCAACCTCCCCTCTCGTCGCCGTCTGAACGTGTGGATTTTTGAATGGGAGTGGATGGGACAGCAGATCAGAGACAGGCGTCGACGTCACAGCGCGTGCACTGAAGGAACGTGTGACGGCGGTGACGTGACGACGGCGTATGTTAGATTTACCAACAAATTTACGCCTGCTCTGGACGTCTGGACTAGGACGTATGAAACCCACGTCGCCCCATTTACGCCTGCTCTGGACGTCTGGACCAGGACGTGTGAAACCCACGTCGCCCCATATACGCGCGTGTCTTCAGTTTGTTTACTCAGCAATGAAGACATTTTCCAAAGACGAACATTTTTCATTTTAGGGCCTAAAAATGGGAAACAGTAAAAGTTAATCAATAAAGCTAGCATAATTGACCACAAGGTAATATTTTTCATCCTTGTGTATGCCATCAATTTGTACAATTTGTGAATATCCAACAACTGGCAACAATGCACTTAATTTTTCATGTGGACATAATGTTTTTAGTGTATGAGGTGCTTGCAAACGTAGCCTACTGTTGTTGAGTTAGTAATGTAGGCTAACAATCCCACATCCATTATAAATGCTCTGTCTTTTTCATTAGGCCTGTGTTAATCTGAAAACAGTAGGATTGAATAATTATGTTGTTTTTAAGAAATCTTGTAAGACATTGTTTTACTGTTTAATTTTCATTGAATATAAGAAAGTAGGGATAAGTAGTATAAAATAACATGACGCCGTGGACTGGTCTTCCTCCTGTCCTCTCCAATTTTTTCAAGTCACCAGCCGCCACTGTTCCCTATAATACATATAAGCCTATAGGGGTGTTTTGTAGGGGGAAAAAAACAAAACAATAAACTCAACTTAATGTCTGTGTGAAAGAAAATTAAAATAATTTAAGATCGCAGTACATTAGAGTCACGACGGCGTAGGTGAGGCGGGCGTAGGTGAGGCGACGTACTTATCCACACGTAGGTGAGACGTCAATTCCACACGACAGTCTCCTTAGGCTGGGGAACCGTGGCACTATCCACTCGCCATAACGGTTACCCAGCCAAAGGAGACTGTCGTGTGGAATTGACGTGTTGATAAGTACGTCGCCTCACCTACGCCCGCCTCACCTACGCCGTCGTGACTCTAATGCACTGCGATTCTTGTTGAATTGTTTGTGTTTCAGTGGCAGCAACAAAGTTAATGAGAAAAAAATTTAGTGTCATTTGAACCAAAGATACTTACCGTCTTTGATTGAATTGAGTCTATATGTTCAGCCACAAGGTGCAAATTGCTTCAAATATATATCCAATTATGTTTTTAAAAAATTAAAATTATTTTCATTTTCTTTCACACAGACATTAAGTTGAGTTTATTGTTTTGTTTTTTCCCTACAAACACCCCTATAGGCTATATGTATATAGGGAACAGTGGCGGCTGGTGACTGAAAAAATTGGAGAGGACAGGAGGAAGACCAGTCCACGGCGTCATGTTATTTTATACTACTTATCCCTACTTTCTTATATTCAATGAAAATTAAACAGTGAAACAATGTCTTACAAGACTTCTTTAAAACAAAATAATTTTATTCAATCCTACTGTCTTCAGAATAACACAGGCCTAATGAAAAAGACAGAGCATTTATAATGGATCTGGGATGTGGGATTGTTAGCCTACATTACTAACTCAACAACAGTAGGCTACGTTTGCATGCACCTCATACACTAAAAACATTATACCCACATGAAAAATTAAGTGCATTGTTGCCAGTTGTTGGATATTCACAAATTGTACAAATTGATGGCTAGTCATACACAAGGATGAAAAATATTACCTTGTGGTCAATTATGCTTAGCTTTATTGATTAACTTTACGGTTTCAATTTTAGGCCCTAAATGAAAAATGTTCGTCTTGGAAAATGTCTTCATTGCTGAGTAAACAAACTGAAGACACACGCGTGTATATGGGGCGACGTGGGTTTCACACGTCCTAGTCCAGACGTCCAGAGCAGGCATAAATTTGTTGGTAATTCTAACATACGCCGTCGTCACGTCGCCGCCGTCACACGTTCCTTCAGTGCACGTGCCGTGACGTCGACGCCTGTCTCTGATCTGCTGTCCCATCCACTCCCATTCAAAAATCCACACGTTCAGACGGCGACGGGAGGGGAGGTTGCTCCTTCTCCTTCTCCTGGTAATCCTTGATTTGGCACTATCCACTCGCCATAGTTTCAGAACCTTGGACAGCTACACGGTAAACGGCTGCCTGTTTCAGCACCATGGACAGCTACACGGTGATGGATGAGCGTTTCAGAACCACGGACAGCTACACGGTGAACAGCTGCCTGTTTTAGCACCATGGACAGCTACACGGTGAACGGCTGCCTGTTTCAGCACCATGGACAGCTAAATGGTGAGGGATGAGCGTTTCAGCACCGTTTACTGCTACACGGTGAACGGCTGACTATGTCAGCACCATGGACAGCTACACTTTACGCAAGACTGTCAGGATTATTTTCTAGCTAAAACTAATTACATTAAATAGTAGGCGAGAATAGTATGTTGTAGGTTTACACATGGAAAAAGGGTAGGGGAGAGTGGATTAAGATGAGCCTGTGGGTAACTTGACCCACCCCCTGTATTTAGGCAACTGTACACAATTTTTGTCATTTGATTAATCAATTGAGGAAGCAACCATAATTTGTGTATGGCTGTGGTGGAGAGAAGCGCATGGTACTTGTATTACATATCAGGTATAATGACTGTAAAGCATTTTGTTTTTCCAAAATGGTTACTGTGGGGCAAAGTGAGCCACATGCTGTCGGGTAAATTGAGCCAGTCGTTCAACCTACCCAACCATGATGCAGTGAAGTAAGGTTAAGTCTCTAAAATATAAAGTGGTGTTTCAATGTAGATTGGTTTATTTGGTTTTTCATAAAATTAAACATTGTAGAAAATCTATTGTGCAGAGAAAGAGAGAGGAAGGAGATGGCCAGTGAAATCCATCAGAGAAGTGACAACATACAGAAATATTGATAGGTTCATACTGTTTAAAGTTACCTTAAGCAAAAATAAATGACTATTCGGAAAGGGAAAATGCTTTCAACTTGAAAAATGTATAAATTTACCCCCAGATGGCTCAACTTACCCCTACACTGGGACTAGTTCAGCCACAACACCACCTTCTATTGAGGCGTCATCTTTTCACAGAGCTATTTCATAGATGCATTGCTATCATTGTGATTGACAGGTGACATCCTGGAATAAAGGTAGATGTTTCCATTTTACACCTGTCTTAGTTTTCCTTGCCTAGAGGACAACATGAGAAAATATTGGCTCATCTCACCCCACTCTCCCCAATAATAAAACTAGCTGGAAAGGTATTCCACACAAAATTCCTAGCATGTGAAGTACAGACTCTGCAGTTTCTTGGAGTACCAACAATATATTTCAATAAAACCAATCTCAGCCATAGATCCCAACCGAATTCAAATCCTGCGACACGGTGTCATGTGGCACGGAATTGCATTCTGGCTTGCACACTATCAGTATGCCGGCATAGCAGGCCAACAAAACATACACATACCTAGCATGCAGAACATGTAGCATCCTGCGTTCAGTTTCAGTCTCTGGTTTTACCTGTGATCCATGGGATAGTTTAGGCCAGCCCTTGTTGACTGGGGTTGTTACATTCAGCTCATTGATCGGAACAGCTTCTGCGGCATTTTCAATTGGCCGGCCGACATAAGCCTCGACGATGTAGCCTTATCTTCAAGTCCCAATAGAAACCACGCAGACCTAACCAAACGCCTCCATTTTTAATGTATTTCTGCGGTCGATGAATTAGCCTCACTGCTTTGCCCGCCAGCTACTTTTTCAAAGGAGTAAATTTAATAAAATAGATTAGATAACCTTGTGTTGGATTATGATCTTGAGCCAGCAATATTAATTGTGTAGTCTCTGATCCTACAAGCACACATAATAAGCCAACAGCGGGTAATGTACATTGACTATTTATGTAAAAACTGATTAAATACGGGGATATAACATCGGGAACATTAGCTGGATCCCCGCACCATGAAGCCAATTAACCCCTACCCGCCCCACCCACTGCGTATCAAATCCAGCAACACCGCACAACACAAGAAAAGTGTGAAACAAAGTGTGTGAAACTTTGGGATGATTTTGCCCTCGTTTCTTCTCTGTCCTTAAACTCGGACACCCATCTACCCTGAGAGGCGTATAGTTGCTCAGGGCCGCCGTGTTGTAGCCTCTGGACTGTGTCCACACAGATGTAGCAGTCCAACAGGCTGCTGCTGCCTACACTATTGATTAGGCCTTTCTGTTCTGTTAGGGCAGCTCTGCCCAACGTGAGGCACATACCGAAGGCAAGTTAAGAGGTAGGAGGGGGAGAGGGGGTTAAGGGGGGTGCTGTGTGGTAGTCTGAGCCAAAGTGTGTGTGTGTGTGTGTGTGTGTGTGTGTGTGTGTGTGTGTGTGTGTGTGTGTGTGTGTGTGTGTGTGTGTGTGTGTGTGTGTGTGTGTGTGTGTGTGTGTGTGTGTGTGTGTGTGTGTGTGTGTGTGTGTGTGTGTGTGTGTGTGTGTGTGTGTTTGTGTGTGTGTGTGTGTGTGTGTGTGTTAGTGACTGCATGAGAAAGCTGGTTTGTCTGTGTGTGTGTGTGTGTGTGTGTGTGTGTGTGTGTGTGTGTGTGTGTGTGTGTGTGTGTGTGTGTGTGTGTGTGTGTGTGTGTGTGTGTGTGTGTGTGTGTGTGTGTGTGTGTGTGATGTGTGTGATTGTGTGTGTATGTGTGTGTCTGCGTGTGTGACTGACTGCATGAGAGAGCCATTTTATCTGTTTGTGTGTGTGTGTGTGTGTGTTAGTGTGTTTGTCTGTGTCTGTGTCTGTGTGTGTTAGTGACTGCATGAGAAAGCTGGTTTGTCTGTGTGTGTGTGCAAGTGCGTGTGCCTGCGTGTGTGTGATAATAACTGAGAACCAGGGGGAGAACACAGGAGGGAATGGGTCAAGCCAGGATGAAGCTGTGTGTTCGTGTATCATGGTCTCCACAGACCATGATGAAGACCGAGAGGAGTGTGGAGTGTTCAAAATGTAGAGGCGGGAGAGCGAGGGGGGCCGGGGGGGGGGCGGGAGGCTGGGGGGGTGTGGGGGGGGCTATGCGCAGGGGCTGGAGGGTGGGAGCCAGAGTGTACACTCAAAGAAGACACACTATGTATTAATACATCTCCGAAAGCGAGCGCCGGTGAACTGGAAAAAGAATCAAAGTAAAGAAAAATACAATTATAACGAGCAGACAGATCTCCGGGCGTGACATTCTGAGGTCTGAAGCGCGGATGAGACGGTGAAGTGTGTATGGAGGAGCCGAGGATGCTCTCCCCAAACACACACACACACACACACACACAGAGACACACACACACACACACACACACACACACACACACACACACACACACACACACACACACACACACACAACACACACACACACACACACACACACACACACACACACACACACACACACACACACACACACACACACACACACACACACACTGCATTGTTCTCCCAAAGGTCAATCCCGGCAAAAGAAATTGAATCATAGAACAGGAAGCAAGGCGTGCATTAAGGGAGGGAAATAAATAGATTTGGGTTTCCTCTCTTTATTCTGCCTTGCAACCGGGGGCAGAACAAGGATAGAGTTACCACAAATACTGTGGTGGTGGCACCACGGCGGTGATACAGGGAGATAAAAGGCAGATAAAGGCAGCTGGGGGGGTGGGTGAGGGTCAGCCTGTCGATAGGATGCACATCCTACGTTAAAGGAGTACCCCCCCCCCCACCCCCTCCATCCTCCCGCCATCCTCCGGCCCCATAGAGTTAAATCCAGCTACATAGATTTAGTCTACTATCTGATTCTCTTTTCTTTCTTTTCTATCTTTACCCTTCGGTCAATACGTTGGAACATTTCCTCCCCCCCCAGCTCTCCAAAAGCAGGGCTCTAGGCTACATGGTACTTCACCGCTACACACGGCCCCACAGCAGGGCATACTTCATTCCGCCTCGCGCCCCCCCCCCTGCTGTCAACCACAGAGAAAGCAAACACAGACGTATTAGATGTTGTTGAAACCCACAGAGCTTCTAGGGACAAAAAAAAAAAAATAGAAGCAGAGAAAGGGATGCACGTGGCATTTCACAGAGAGGCACGCTTCCAATTGCTGTCGTAGCCATGTGGTTCGGCACAACCAAAAGGATATTCATTTACGATGGAGTGATGCAACTTTTGCCTTTATTTCTCTCTCTCTTTGCCCAGATGTCTTGGAAACGGAAACAGCTGGATACCTACCCCCCCCCCACCCCCCCCTACCAACGACTTCTTTGCACCTTGACTTGCTTAACTCGCCCACCTACACTCATAGTTCATGAGCGGATCAGGAATGGCAGGGTCATCTTGGTCTACAGCGCTAAATTTCCATTCTCTTACTTCCTCCATCTGTAACCTCCCAGGTTAGAGTCGCCGATGGGAGGATAATAGGAGCATGACAGGAAGACAAATTGGATTAATACAACGTTTTATATGAAGAATCTAACGAGGCAATATCCAAAACAAGAAACTGAATCCGATATCCCCCTGTAGAAGTCCCTCCCTCTCTCTCTCTCATCGCTCGCCCCTTAAACTTGTGTGACCGAAATGGAAATCAGTTCCTGCATTCTGTGAAGCGTGCCCAAGTGTCCTGCCCACTCTCCCTTCCGATGACGCACAGCGGCGTCATCGGAAGGACCCCGCGTCCCGGCGTTCCGTGGTGAGACGGGTACACTTGGGACCAGGGTCGGACCCCCTCCAGCTCTTCCGACGGCTGATCCGTATGACGCGACTTTATTCAGTCGAGAAGAAGGCAGAAACAAACACGACGCCGCTCGCTGGAACGACCACCAATCAGAAGGCGGGGGGGGGGGGGGGGTGGGGGGGTTGCCATAGGAGACTGAAGGGGTGGGGCGTGGGTGGGGTGGGGGGGGGGGGGGGGTTTGAGTCATGTCTTTGACTCATCCGTTAATTTATAGCTCTGTGGGGAAGCGCAACGCAGCTTGACCCATTTTGAAATGAATATCAAACACAAATTATGGATATGTATTCTTTAAGAAGCTACGGGACATACAAGGATGGGAGGGGGGAGGCAGGGAGGGGGGGGGGCCTGCTGGCACAGAAAGAGACAAGTGTGGGAAACAAAACAAGTGCCCCACTGGCTTGAATACTTAAGTTTATTAAAAGGAAGAGGAACTGAAGGATGGTTCAGGCTACAACCCCCCCTCAAACGCTTTTTTCCCAAGTCCCTCCAGAATTCAACCACGACCCTGGAACCCTTACACACACACACACCACACACACACACACACACACACACACACACACACACACACACACACACACACACACACACACACACACACACACACACACACACACACACACACACACACACACACACACACACACACACACACACTCCTGAAAATGCAAATGTCCCCTCCAGAGACACCACTTAACCCCCCTAGACAGACACACACACACACATATACAAACACACACACCCAAATGCACACTCTCCCTCACACATCCATACACCATCTTAAGCACACACAAATACCCATGCATGTACACATCATCCTACACACACATGCATGCTCACAATCACAGTTGCACACACACACACACACACACACACACACACACACACACACACACACACACACACACACACACACACACACACACACACACACACACACACACACACACACACACACACACACACACACACACACACACACACACACACACAAATCCAAACGCCACAAAATTCAAAGCCACACCTCCACCTGGCTTACTTGTGTAACAATGGAAAAGAGGCATCTGTAGAACAAGGAGTCTGCGTTGTGATGATTTCTTCAGAGCGCTGTGGCCCGGGGGTGGATGTTTGCCAAAGATCGCAAGGCACAGAAGAAAACAAGATGACATGCAGCGGAGAAGGAGGAGGCGGAGGAGGAGGAGGAGGGGAGGGGAGGGGGAGCTCAAAGCGTAACCCTTTGAGCTATTTATAGAGACACGGCTTCAAAAGATACGTTAGCACCCGCAGGGCCAGGAGTTGAGATTATTTTCCAATAATGAGATGTATTTTCCGAGGGGACGCCCCAGTGGCACAGTCAACAGATGTGCAAGACATGGGACTCCTGCCTCAAAGGCCCTCAAACCCATGCTGATTCGCTGGGGCAATTTATTTTAAAAGGCTTCTCTATTTACTCCCACCCCAAGCCCAACTCCCCCCCGTTCCCTCCCCACACACTTTTAATACAGGAAGATTGATGATGCAGCACCTTTAAGACAAAGTGTGTGAGTGTGTCATTTGCATCTTTCAATAACAGTGAGACTATTAGTGGTTGGTGACACACTATCATGTGACCATATTACAATGCAGTGAACTGTGAAATTGTCGACCTTTGCCGGCCTTGTTTGTTAAAAATAGCCATACGGTCACAACGATACACACCCATAAGACTGCTGCGGTTTTAACCAAAGGCGCTTGTAACAAGAAGTTACTGGCGAGAGTGCAGCCGAGCATGAATACCCTGACGTCTCATGCACAGACGAGTGAGTGAGCGTGAGATAGAGTGGTGGTCTTAAGTGGTATCACTCATGGAGCCACAGTGGTCCATCTGTCTTAGTCGTACTTGTCAAAGACTTGCCCACCCCCCCTGCTGAGGTCAAAACGTACTCTTGTCTCTTTACTCCCCGACAATCCTAAAGATACCTGGCTCCGATTTGATTGCAGGGGAGGAGACCATATGTTATTAAGCTAATAGGCTCTGTGTGTGTGTGTGTGTGTGTGTGTGTGTGTGTGTGTGTGTGTGTGTGTGTGTGTGTGTGTGTGTGTGTGTGTGTGTGTGTGTGTGTGTGTGTGTGTGTGTGTGTGTGTGTGTGTGTGTGTGTGTGTGTGTGTGTGTGTGTGTGTGTGTGTGTGTGTGTGTGTGCGTGCGTGTGTGTGTGTGCATGTATGCGTGTGTGTATAAAATGATTGGCAGACTTATGAGTAATCACATGCTTTGTATATCAAAGAAAGAAAATGTACTTATTAATGTGCCACTCATCATGTCTCTGCACCACCCAAATATATATTTATATTCTGCCGGGAAAACAATAAATTAGCTCGCTGAGGTAAAACTCTTTGATTAATTCATCACACCGTAACTCACTCACACACGCGTATGCTGAGGGAAAAGCAGGGAGGTAGAAGGCAACACGTACAAGCCTTGTTCCGCTTCAAGCTGTGAGAGCAGAAGCATTACTCCAGCACCTTACAGTCCCTGGTTAAAACAACAACAACACCACCACCTCCTGAGGAACGTCCGCATTTTCGTTGGCCTTTAATTATGAATCCATCATTGTGTTGCGGGCATTGTTGTAACGGCGGGACCCACAATATACAGCGCCTCTCGCGTTTGTCTCAGCGATGCCAGGATGAGGCATCGTGGAGGTATTAGTAGTGAATGGGGATTTGAAGGTCGTTTGACAGACCAGCAGCTGCCTCTTTGAATCGCTGTCGCCTATTAACAACCTTGTGTGAAAGCGGGCAGACAGGATGATCAGAGTACCGCCGACCGGGAAACACCCCTGGCCAGCCTGAACCGTAAGCACAGGTCAAAGCAAGCATAAAGCAGAACAGGGACAACGAGTTGTGGATTGCACAGATGGTTCTCGTGGTAGGTTATCACTGTAGCTAAGTTAAAGAAGGCTAGAGTTAATGTGGTGCCCACGGCTTCCAGTTTATAGGACTATAGATATAGCTAGTTAGTTTAGGTAGGTTTACAAGACACTTGTCTTGTTTTAAGGTTTTCAGTGCCTAGTTGAATCCTGTTTTTCTCTGTGTACCCAAGAATAAAATACCCACAAACCAGAATGCTTTGTGCTTCATTAGTTGTTAGTAGTATAAGTAGTTTGTTGTTGACTGTTGTTGTAATATTATGATGAATGTCTGTATTTTTTTTTTATTTGTGGGTCCTGTTTTTGATCGTCCTTGTCGTGATATCTTGTCTGGGGCGTTTGTAAATAGAGCAGCTTGGATGCAAGAAAAATCGGACTTGCTCTGACAATAAAGAACCAGTCCTTATATTTTTTCCATTCACCTTTGCCACCGAGGAGACAACAGGGAGCACGGCCGCAGCTAGACACAAACTAAAACGGAACCAATCGCTTGGACAGCCTTATCTAACCGCCCAGCGATGCGCAACGCAACAGCTTGTGCTCACCGTTCTTCATCCGTCATGTCCAACCCACCCCCCCCCACCCTCTCCCAGTCGCCTGATTGAGACATTTCATTCCCTCGGGTCACACCCGGCAGTCCAATCAGAAAAGAGGATTTGCGTTCTCTGGCGACTCATCGATGACTACGTCGGTTGGCGACCTGGGGACCGACGCCTCGAACAACATCGGCCAAATGGTAATCCGCCGTAAGATATAGAGTCTCTCTCTCTCTCTCTCTCTCTCTCTCTCTCTCTCTCTCTCTCTCTCTCGATCTCTCTCCGTCTCTCTCTCTCTCTCTCTCTCTGTCTCTCTGTCTCTCTGTCTGTGTCTCTCTCTCTCTCCCCCCTCTCTCTCTCTCTCTCTCTCTCTCTCTCTCTCTCTCTCTCTCTCTCTCTCTCTCTCTCTCTCTCTCTCTCTCTCTCTCTCTCTCTCTCTCTCTCTCTCTCTCTCTCTCTCTCTCTCTCTCTCTCTCTCTCTCTCTCTCTCTCTCTCTCTCTCTCTCCGTCCTCTCTCTCTCTCTCTCTCTCTCTCTCTCTCTCTCCCTCTTTCTCTCTCTCTCTCTCTCTCTCTCTCTCTCTCTCTCTCTCTCTCTCTCCCCCTCTCTCTCTCGTCGTGCCTTATCTCACGGTAGCATGTGTTCCTTCGCCCTCGGCCCTAGGACTCCTTGCCATAAAACCCTGAGGTGCAATAAAAAATATACAAACAACACCAGTTTATTTTCCTCCCCTTGTTTTGCTGAGACACCAGCCCTCACGTTCTGCCTCTGCATCACAGGCGGAGCGCTGTAATGCAGCTTGGACATGGCCTTCACCGCGTGTTGCAGGTATCAGAGCAGGCTAAGTACTTTCAGAGTACAGTCGATCGTTACGTTTGTTACAGTTATGGCGAAGAGGCACAAGTGTAAAAGAGGATTATTTTTTTCAGCTGATTACGTTGACGCAAACTAACAATATTCTAAAAAATAAACAAGTATTAAACAATGCTACTATATATTATGACGACATCAACACTGAAACCCACACACCACCAAACCCTCTACCATCCCCCGCTAACACCACCCAAACACACCCCATCACCACCACCACAACACCACCAAACCCTCTACCATCCCCCGCTAACACCACCCAAACACACCCCATCACCACCACCTCAACACCACCAAACCCTCTACCATCCCCCGCTAACACCACCCAAACACACCCCATCACCACCACCTCAACACCACCAAACCCTCTACCATCCCCCGCTAACACCACCCAAACACACCCCATCACCACCACCTAAACACCATCAACACCTACATACCCCCACCTATACAGCCCATCACCACCACCTAAACACCACCAAACCCTCTACCATCCCCCCCATGCTACCACCTCCTAAACACCATCAACACCTTCATACCTCCGCCCCCATCGCCCACTCACCCCATCACAACCACATTCACCTCCACCTCCATCCCAGCCATCACTAACACATCACCACCATCACAGCTGCACCCATTCCTCAAGCCCCATATCAAAGTCTAACGAGCCACCCAGATAGATGTGTTTCCATGGCAGCACCTGTTGCTTATGGACTATCCTTCATTCCAAACAAATGCACCGCCGGATCAGGCACAAATCAAATGAGAAAGGACTAGACCCGTAGTGTCTGGATGAGGGACAGCCTGATGACACATCGCATTACGTCAAAGCGCCCGGTGGGGAGAGAAATGAATGTTGAATGGTGCTTTATTGTTTGTTGTGGTGGTGGTTGTTTTGTCTCTGTTGACTTGATGTTATTTGTGGTATTTCTACAAGATTTACATCTCATCGGACAGCTAGTGAAAGAATACCATTAGGGTTTTCCGTTGGCATGTTTTCTTGCGACAAAAGCATTAGAGGAAAGTATACCGTTGGCAGCCTATGCGGGACCAAAACACCACAGCGCGAATCACAAACAAAAAACCCTCTTTGCCTGCAACGTATATTTAACAGTGGGGGGAAAAAACGCTTACTGTTTAAACCCAGCGCTGGTAGCCGCTGATTGTGACGTGCCGACATGCAAATGTGTTGCTCTCCATGGCCCTACTTGTATTCTAAGTGCAATCACCCCAACAAAGCCCACTTTAGTGTACACTATAATTTAGATATAAGCAGATGGGACAGAGGCTGTAAATGGTGAGATTGGGCCCTTTCACTCTGGAGGGAGACACATTGTTCATATTCATACGCATGCTGGGATGAGCTTCCGGAAGTGCGCAGGGGCTTAATACAATTATGGATGTTAAGATGATAGAGGCACAGCTTCCACCGTCATCTGTACTGTATTAGCCTTGTAATGCACTGTATGTGATTTTGGTATATTCAATGAGTACTCTCCCGTTCCCCCCCGACTGACATTGATCCGCCGCAATGCCGTTTAACATTCTACAGCACCCCTTGTGTTGAGAGGCCGTGGAATCAACACTCTGCTGTCCAGGTCCGCTGCTCATTAGAGAAAGAAGGCATGAGAGAGAGACGGAGAGAGAGGAGAAAGAGGCAGGGGAGAGAGAGAGCAAGGGAAAAGGGGGTGGGGAGAGAGAGAGTGAGAGAGAGGCGAGAAAGAGGGGGGAGAGAGAGAGAGGGGAGAAAGAGGGGGAGAGAGAGAGCGGGAGAGAGGGGAGAAAGAGGGGGGAGAGAGAGAGAGGGGAGAAAGAGGGGGAGAGAGAGAGAGAGCGAGAGCGAGAGCGAGAGAGAGAGAGCGAGAGCGAGAGAGAGAGAGAGATAGCATCCAACGCTCGCAAAGTTGGGTCTTTAATTAATGAATACAGATGACTGTGACAAACCTGGCAAAATGTTTTTGCGAGCAAGCTACTGCCTCCAAGTAAATCGTTTACAAAAAAAAATGGCCAGCATCATTACCCTAATTGAGAGCATAAATTGGTTTGAATTTCTTCTTCTTTCATTCTAAGGGGCCATTCATTACGCCGTGCACTGCGTCAAGCTCTAAAGACTTCTGACATAGCAGCCGGTAAATATGCAGAGTGGTGTGCACCTTGTCTGCTCCGTTCGTGAGCCACTGGATGGCGAGGGCAAAAACAAAAACTCAGGGCACAGACTTTGTTTGTCTCTGGAACAGCGTGGCACCTGAAGCCTTGTCCTCTGCTGTCACGTCGCCGTGTCACAGAGCTCTAATGTGACAATCATGACAAAATGAGGGCCTGGAGCGCTTCTGTGAGTGATACAGTCAGCCGCACAGCGGACGCTTCACAAGTCAAAAATAAAAACAAAAGTTCCCTGAAAAGCTGTAGCTCTCCTGGATTGAACTGCTGCACACCTGCATGGTGAGAATGGGAGACGGAGTCTGAGAATGGTAAGGAGGCAAGGATATTCATCGGATACTGGCTTTGAACCCTTAAATATCCTTCACCGGGACCATTATAATTTCTTATGGACAAATAGTTTCATCTTTCTCATATACTTACTTATACTCCTCATTCATACAGTGTACCTATGAATAAAGATATACTGACTGATAGATACTGTAGATATAGTCACGAGCAGGGCCTAATCCTTGGATTTAATCACTGCCATTGTACATCTTAACACCCTGACAACAATTATTCTAAATGATTATCTGGAGCAGCGAGTATGCTTAATTACCCCTGCTGGAGTGGGGATAGTTTTAAAGCTGTGCACACTTCAGCAACCATCAGCCCCAGACACTTAGAGAGCTCTCGCCTTAGCCTATACATCCCAGCCTGCCGTGCCCTGCATGTATCCCACATTACCATTCCTATTTCATCTAAACCTCCACGAGAAAAACTCCAATGCTGTCCTTCATACCTAACTGATACTCCTATAGCTCCCGTGTTGTGCAGAGCTGGGCTGGGAAACCTGTTAGAGTCGGCCCCCTAGCAGGCTGAAGCATTTGAATAAATGGCTGACTGGGAGCGTAATGAGGTCCATGGATTAGACCCCCCCCCCCCACCCACACACCCCCACACACACACACACACACACACACACACACACACACACACACACACACACACACACACACACACACACACACACACACGTACATGTTAATCTACCTATGGAAATCAAACAGAGACAGAGCAAAGCCGGTTTAAAGGGGCTGTGACAGACAAGAGAGAGAGAGCGAGAGCGAGAGGGAGAGTGAGCAAGAGAGAGAGAGAGAGAGAGAGAGAGAGAGAGAGAGAGAGAGAGAGAGAGAGAGAGAGAGAGAGAGAGAGAGAGAGTGAGAGAGAGAGAGAGAGAGAGAGAGAGAGGAGAGAGAGAGAGAGAGAGAGAGAGAGAGAGAGAGAGAGAGAGAGAGAGAGAGAGAGAGAGAGAGAGAGAGAGAGAGAGAGAGAGAGAGAGAGAGAGAGAGAGAGAGAGAGAGAGAGAGAGAGAGAGAGAGAGAGAGAGAGAGAGAGAGAGAGAGAGAGAGAGACCTAGGCTGCTTTCAACCTCTGTGGCCGTTTTTATCTGCTTGGATTTTCTACTTCATTTATTTTGGCCCAGATTTTGATTCATCAAACAAGCAGGAGCTTTCCCGGGGCAAAGATAATTAGTGAGGGCTCAAATTAAGTATTAAGAAGTATCGCTTCTGAAGGAGCAGTCTCTTTCAATGAGGCTCGAAATGTGGACCCATTTCCCCTTCATGGAGTCCAAATAATGAAGTTAATAAGTAACCGTGGGTTCCCCTACAGTGATACTTCTGGTTACATCGGTGGGGCCATTTTGAATCATCTAAAACAACGGCTGTTCCTTGCATGGAATTTAGGTTATTAGATTTGAATCTGTTTCTTTTAAATTGCATTTATGTAGGCAGTGATTTGAGAGCAGAAAAGGAAGAGAAGGGAGCATGATTTTTTAACTAATCAACCGCAACAAAACATGCCCTCCCTCCTTACGTTTCTCCGGCTCTGAGCGGCGTTTCATTTAATGAACCTGTGATTGACAGGCAACCAACCAGAGCCCTGATTGGTCAGAAATTAGCCTTAAACAATCGGAAATAAGATTGAAGTGTTTTCGCATGCCCCTTCTCCCAAAGCGCTCACAGTCCAGCCTGGTATGTAAACGTACACAACACTCCAGAGGGCCAGAGGCAGCGGTGTCACTGATTGGTGTTCTAAGAGCAGTCGGGCTTGGCTCGCATTGAATCAGCTCCGACACAGCAGCATGGCCAATCACCAATTACGGCCCCACAATGTCACTCGGAGCTCCTTCTCAAGACGGCACAGCAAACCCTTTATGGAGCGGGTGGAATAAGCCGCTTCCCTCTCTCGCCCACTCCTAGCAGCAGTAATGTCCAATGTCCCGGGTCCACTAGAGCCCAGGCCAGCGCAGCCAAAGGGGCTGCAGAGTTAGGTAAGCTCTTTTCATCCACTACCTGCCAGAGAGGAGAGTCTGACCCCAGCCGCCCAGCCATCCATCCATCCACCCGTCCCTTCTGCTCCCCAGCACCAGCTCTTATCAAGGGGACTTCTGAACTACTTTGGAGGAGGAGGGGAAGCCATGGTGGGCTGCCGGCTGCTGATAGAAGGAGCGGTCCCGTCCATACCGAGCCGCTACGGACACTATGAGGTCCCTGCCTTGAAAAGCGTGATGAAAAAGAAAAAAAAAGTAAGAAAGGGGAATATAAAGAAGTTGATCAGTCACACGATGGAGTGGCTCGAATTTTGTGTCTCTTGAAATGAATTATTCTAATCTTCCTTTTGCAGCCGCGGTTCTACTTTTAATGAGCAATTTATCAAAAGTCCTTTCTCTCCGTTTACATTCCGCAGGGTACAAATAATAACACGATGCTCTGTTGGGCATGTGCTCGTTGGAGCGCGATGGACCGCCTGAACTGTGTTCAATGTGCGACGTCGGACAAGATGAAATACTCGTTCGGTGATTCATTAAAAAAAGGCATTGACAATAAAGGATCAATTATAGGCTTATGGACGAGTTGAGGCTGACCTATCCATACTCGTAAGCATGCCAGAGCATGCATGCTTTTCAAATCATTTCCTTGAACTCGTGCCAAAAACATAGTATGCAAATCCACAACCTGCATTTGGTGATGAAGAGGATGAGGAGGATGAGGATGAAGATGATGATGACGCACGTTATTAATCCCATGGAGAAATTCCTTTGACGACCCCAATTACCCATGAAGGCCTTATGCGTTGCACAACACGCACTAATAGCTTGTCAATCACTGCGGGAGGAAGCCAGTGTAGTCACCCCCCAGCCAGTCCTACCCACAGCCTACTTCCTAAACAGTGACTTGTGGTACAATACAACAGGCAAATGGACAAACACCGCAAGGAGCGTATACATCAGCCGTGTCCTGTGTCCATTAACAGTAATCGATAGTCTTCCGTCGGATGCGCACCGCCGCCGCGATGACTTTGTCTTCCTGGAAGACGCGAACCGTCAGGCCAGCTGTCACCATTGTTTAAGCAGCTGATTTCCCAAAGGTGCCCAGATGGATGGATCAGAGGGATAGCGACGTGGAGGTACACGACAAATAACCAAGGCCATTAACCTTTGTTCGGAAAGGGGGGGGGGGGGGGGGGGTTCATGGGGGGGGGGGGGGGGGGGGATGAATGGGACAAGGAGAAAGACAAGGGGCTCGAGGGACGAGGGCCGAGGGGGAGTGAGGGAGAATTTAGCTCTTTTTCCTCGTTCCGCCCTTGAGTGTGAGAAAGTGTGAGTGTAAGAAAACTGTTTGACCCACTGTTTTTTAAGTAGTGTAATTAAAGCGGTGCGGGAATGGAATACATGACCCCCTGTGTGTGTGTGTGTGTCTCATCCGGATTCTGCCCACAACACTCCTCAAAAGCATCGCCTGGTCTTTAGCACGCCGCATGAGCAGCACTCTGCCAATGTATCCTGCGGTATTCTGTATTTTTGGGGTGTGAAAGCTATCTGAATCATGTGTGAACCAGGGTAATGTTTGGGGCGAGGGGGGGCTAGTTATAGCCGCGACAGGCAACAGAGCAGACGGTTATTATGAATCAAAAGGGGAATGGTGTGGGTAGCTGGGTTCAGCTCGTCTTCAAAAGGTGCAGTGTGTAGAATTGAGTGGAGTTAAATGCAGAGTTGGTAAACATGGAATGTAATATTTATAAGTATGTTTTAATTGGTGTATAATCCCAGGAAAATAAGTAGTGGGTTTTCTTTACTTGTGAATAGGCCCTGTAAATGAATTTAGGGAGTTTCCATGGGGCCAAGCATGAAACATTAACCATGTTTCTACGGTGACAGAAAACAATAATAATCGCTATGTGTAAGCTTTGACCTGTAGTTTTACAAGGTAAAATCGAAATATAATTAGTAAAAAATTTATAAAGGTTACCGGATGGTGTCTTATCAATTTATCAATTTCAATCAATCAATCCATTTATCAATTTTGAACGTTACATGCCACCGTGGGGGGTATTCAGTTGGTTGCAATCTGCCATTTCCTAAAGAGACCACGAGACATTACACTGTACTTTTTTGCTGCAGCATGTTGTCTTGCAGCAGTCATGTCACCAAATAGTAACACAGTACTAAAATAGGCCTACATAAATAATAGATTTTTCCATCAACTCTCTGACAATATAATGGCCACCAAAATTCATTTCTAAAAGCACACACACAGGCAAGCATTCCCTGTTTTCCCACGGACACACATGCATGTAAAAGGCACCACAACTTGTCAATAAGAAGAGAGTGATTACACATTTCATGTTTGAGGGCTAGAGAGAGCCCCAAATAAAACAATGTTAAGATCAAATCTAATCTATTTGTATGGAGCTCCATCATCATGACAGTCTAAATTCTATTTTATAGCACTCCCTTAACCCTGAAATCTATCTGAAAACAGGTATCATTGATCAATTGTGAAAACATTCTGTTATTGTACCCGAAACCACTGACATTAGGAAGTGCTCCTGTTTGCCAACACAGGATTGTGGTGACTGAAGTTGCATGCAATTATAAACTTCACACTTGGCTTGTTTATTCCAAAACAGACCACAAGCCACAAAAAAACCTGCATAACCTACTGGAGACACGCTCAGGTATAAACACACAGATCCCTGGTGTATGTGCAGTTCTAAGTCAAATGGTATAGTAGCCTTCAAGATTAGCAAAAAGGCTTGAAGATGATTTAAGCTTGTGTCCAAGCCTAAGTGTTTATTCTTACAAGGCCTTTGTTTGCAATGGTCTTTCTTCTCATCTACCCTCTCTGGACCTTACAAATGCCAAATCCTCTCCTTTTATTACTTTCCTTCTGTGCATTCTCCGGTCTTGCGTAGAGTTAGCGCAGGGCTAGGCAATATGCTAGCTGCGCCTGATAGCCACGGGGAGGGAGAGCAGATTAAGACGGTGTGTAACACGTTAGGGCAGGTGAGGAGATGGGACGAGGAAGGGCTTCCGCTCTGTGTGCACAGAGATGAAATGAAAAGCGGGAAGGGAGTAAAAGAGCAGCCTCTCTAAATCCGGCACCACCAGCAAGCAAACTGAAATCTCACTTCTACTGCTCGCTCTTGTTTTCTCAAATAATGCCGTTGCAATTATTTCTGTCTGTCTTTGGTTGTGTGGGGAAAATTATTTTGGGCTTTGTTCTCTAAGGGCAGAGTTAATTGAGCAAGAACCAAAGATCGCGACAAATCCAGGTTCTAGATTTTTAAGTTATTTCTGTTCTTTATTCATGTATATATTTCTCAAACTGTGTAGCATGCTTTTAAGATGGCTTAGGTGCTATTACACCTTTTAGGGATTCTCTGCTTAACAATGTGTTATAAGGAAGGGATGTGAGGGTTGGTGTGCGCGTGTGTGTTTGTGTGCAAGTATGCTGGTGAACGTGTGTGTGGGTCTATCAGTGTTTGTCATCGAGTGTGCACTCACATCACACCCGCCCTAAAACACTGTGGATTTTGCCAAGACATGGTCCGATTAATTTCCAACCTACCGCGCACCACTGAGAGCCCAGAAGACAGAGAAACCAAGTCTTAAAAAACACACAAGATGCTTTCATTCTCAATGCACATTCACCTGCAGCCAAGAAAGGAACAAAACCCACAAACAAGGAAATAAAGAAATAAATAATGCATAAACAAGTGGGCCTGGCGTTGGAGCATTAAAGCAGTAAATGAAGTACCAGTATCAACAAGTCCTACGGGCTGGTTTAGTCCAACCCCGCTCCTCACTACTTGATGTGGTAACAAGAGCCCACTTATCCACTACCTTCGGTTGGCTTGGGGAGCACACTCATTATTAGAACGTTAATGGGAGTACTTTGCAGGAGGTAAAAAACGTACTCCAAATTGCTCAGAATAAGTACAAAATGTAATCTATTCCCAAGATTATTGCAATATATATAGTGTTAGGGTAAGGGTAAGTGTTAACATAAATATAATTATTATGAATCTTATGGAAGTAAATCTGTGCCATCGGATTTTGAAAATAAAAAGCCGAATTTAACTCAATAAATCATATTCAGCTTTATTTTTCATTGTTAAAAAACCCAAAATCAAATATTCAATGTTAAAATATTCGGATTGGGGGTATTCTTTTTGTGACACTGAATGCACGAAAGTGGCTGGAGCAAAACGGTTGATATGCCTCTGTGGCGGGCCGGCATAACAAGAGTGCAACCAGCGTGCAGAACACTATTCCGCACCGAGCGACATGATACAGATATGAGGATGACAAATTAAAAGCAGTTTGCTGTGGGGCGCCTCTTTCCGAGGCACGACGTGCTTCCAATTGAACTGCAGGCTGCTGCCACTTCAGTTGCGGAATACTGTCGTTTCTGCGCTCTCGTTCCACAATGGGCAGCGGGCTTCAGCATCACCTCACAGATCGCCCAAGCATCACACCAAACGTAGGCAAAGTGACCTCGGCGGATTGCCCCAAATTGGTGCCCTCATAAATCGGAGATCCTTGACCCGCTGCAATTACTTTTATGTTGCATGTAAATCCAGCAAAGTCACTGCAATCACACAGACACTTCACATAGGCCTACAGGCATTAGTTCATCGTTTACTTCATACTGCAGTAAAAAAAAACAAAAAAAACGGTGTGCATTATAAGAAAAACATAAATAAAACATAAGATCCCCCTCACCTTGTTATTAAATGTGCTTAATAAATAAATTTGATTGATTAACATTTTACAGACCGATAGAATGGATAGGGCGTTAAAAAGCTAGTCAGTGTTTAATGACTTTAATTTACCTTTGAGCATTTCCTTTTATAGGCTATTGTGTAAAATGCTGTTTAGAATTAACGTTTGTATCAAAAAAGAAGAATCGAGTGACGCTCTTAGTCCCGCTCTCCTTGCTTGACCGCGATCTAGCATCTAGGATCGATTGCTCTTCCTTGGGGCCCCGGATGTTAACACTGAATTTTCCAACATTCAATTTTGCAGCTGAATTTGGCATGTTGAATTTGGGGACTTGAAAAATATTTACGTTGAATTTCGGATTTTGAATTTTTAACACTGAAAAATAAAGCTGAATAGGACTTATTGAAAATTGAAAGAGTTAAATTCATTGGCAAAAAATCCAGATATGTTACTTCAATGCATAAATATTCAATGCTTAGAATTCAATGGCTTCTTATTTTCAAAATCCCATAGCACAGATTTACTTCCATAGAATCTAATCATCCATCTATATATATAGTATTATAACACATTATTATATAATTATGACATAGCATCATATATATATATATATATATATATCATTATTATAAATAATATCACATTGAAACAATTTCATGATTGTTATTTTCTGTTCAATGATACACATTATTCCTTTTCACAGACAATTTTTCATCTTGGTGGTGGCCAGCATATCATTAACATTCATTAAGTTCCAGGGACAGAGATGATCAGCAGATCATAGCTACAGAATGTAACTCATTAACACAGCGATGATGATAAAGGCAACATTTGGAGGTGCTGAAAAGCAATTTAGATTCAATGGCTGCCATGTCTTTGATTCTATCAGTGGCGGGCGGAGAGAAGTGAACCAGTTCATATTAATAGAATGAGGTCTCGATGAAGTCACCAAGATATCGAGACAGTATATTAAAAGGCAGGTTTCCAATATGAGCTTTTTGTTCAACTAGGTTTCTACCTCAGAAGCGGTGATATTATACAGGGACTCTGCCATGCCATATGCCATGAATTGACACTTAAAAACTGGGCTGATATAAATCAGAATTTAATTAATATCTATATGAATTAGGCTCACATATTGATCAGTATAAAAAAACATCCGTTTTCAATTAGGTTTACTTTGGATGATTTACCACCAAAACAAGACAGGAATTGATCCTGAAAGCTTGAATTTGTATTTTAGTTGGTGTGTGTATCGCTTCACCCGGATTCAACTCAAAGTCATTTATTGTTGAGAAATAATGTATGTCCCTTAAATGTACTCACTGCTGACAAGAGTGCATCCATACCCGCTGTAGCTCGCCACTTCCTGAAGAGGTCATCACAAGGTGCTTTTCTGTGCTGAGCTAAACACACTGCGAGGAGTATTTATCCAGCATATTGGCCTACTTAACCACGAAAGGTTGAGGTACGGAGACTAAAGAGTGACCCCAACACAGATATGAACATTATTTATTTCCACCATATAAAAGCGTCCCTAAAGCACACGGTGTCTGCACACAGGAAATTGACACTATCACGCACGCACGCACGCACGCACGCACGCACGCACGCACGCACGCACGCACGCACCGCACGCACGCACACACACGCACACACACACACACACACACACACACGCACACACGCACACACACACACACACACACACACACACACACACACACACACACACACACACACACACACACACACACACACACACACACCTTGTGCACACTGCTCTATCTTGGTGGGAGGTGAGGTGAAATGGACCCCAATGAGGTTGACGGAGCAGCTAATGGACCTGCATATTGGCCTCATCCAGACTTTTATCTCCAGCCACTAAAACCTGCGTGGGAACCAACTCATGATGCTATATGGAGGAGCCACTCAGTCTAAAGACACCTTGTGCTTCATGCATAGATCTTCTTTAATAGCCCCCACCCCCCCCCCCCCCTGCAACTGCCATCGTAATTATAATACAAAACTGAAAGATTATGTTAATGCCAGTATGCCACCTGTTTCCGTTTTACAATAAAGAATATAAACCTAGAACCTGCAAGCAAGGTGTTTCACAGCTGCATCAATATATTGGACATGGGGATTTGTGAATTATTATACAATGGCAGCACAGACATTTCTACCGGCAATCATACACCTAAATGAGACTTGACAGCCTTTGCCTTAATGGAATTATGGCATTGATTTATATAATTTGCTTTGGCAGTTTGGCTTTGTTCCTTTCTCCCACTTTACCGCCAACCTGAGAGAGTGGGCCAAGCCTGCGCCACTCTGGATTCACACTGAAATGGCTCTAATGCAGATAGAGTGGTGTGTATAATGCAAGTCAAACCATGACGCCCATGAGGAGAGAACGGCAGAGACAGATCAAGTCGATTATTCTGAGTTGTCCGATATATATATATATATTATATATATATATATAAAGTTAAATTAAAGGACACTTAATGTGGGATAGAGTAGGAGAGGAGGCAGCCACTGAGGAGATAGCATCATCTTTCCACAGGTATTTTTTTTCTTCTTCTTCTTGAGTACTATGTGATTTAATGAGAGGTGGGAGACGAAGACAACAAGAGAGATAATCAAAATGAAACCAATTTGCGCCTGTCAGCGGCAACAAGGACAAGGTAGGGGAGAATCGAAGGGAAGAAAAATACCAGACGCCAAGGGAGAAACAAACCCTTCCCCTGTTTCGCAAATGGCAATTTAATTTGGCTGCTCCTATGTGATGTGAAGAGGGCTTGTATATCACAATGCATCATCGCATTTCATGTTGTTGGTGATGTTCCGCCATTTTGAGAGTACCCGAGAGAGTTGCTGACTGTTTAAATCTCAATGCAAAATACCATAACATAGGCTATGGAAAACATTGCTCTGCAATACCTCGCATGAGAAACACTGTGGTTTGTCTGAAATACAACAATGTTTTCCCATTATAACTAATAATTTCCCCCAACACACCAACATTACACTCCAATGCTCCTATATTTCCATGCAATTTGACCTCGCAACGTCCAAGCCCTAAAGCAATGAGCGATATTTGACATTGTTAAAACAAAACTAAAAAATACACACTGAGGTGGACACCAGCAAAACAAACTGTTGTTTGGCGAGATGACTAGATGGATCGACTTGATGAGGAGCGATTCAGTTAGACGGTGTGCTGGTCAGGCGTTTATCTTGACAGGGGTTTGGCCATCTCTCTGGGAGTCCTCTCCTGCAGAACCATGAGGCATGCGGATGCCAAGCCGGCCTTTGGACCATACCTTAAACTTGACACCCTATTGTATAGCACAAGACTAGGCTGTAAAACAAACACAAGTTAATGCCGTGATTTTTTTTCTGGATAAAACGAACTAATTATTATTAATAAATATTTGATGGAAAATATTGATGTTAGTTAAATGTTCACGCCAGTGTGGTCACGACAACACCACACTTCCGCCAGCACAATTAAAACTGCCGTGCCAAGCTAGCTTGGACTTACCTATCCAAGAAAGCTGTGAGTCATGGAGGAACTGGCTGCCTGGTTACCGAAGGATTTGTTGCCTTTGGCAGAATTAGTATTTTTCTGAAGGTTTTTATTCGATGGTCTAATGATGAAACAACCTTTATATCCAAGGTTTAATTCCCAAAGCTTCATCACGCACTGATATTTCAAGCAAGATATTCTCTCAGTCGGGGGATGAGACACGGATTTGACTAAATATTGAACCATTGTTCCGAACAGGTCTGTTGCAGATGGGAGCTCTCAGTCGACGAGCTCCCGAATGCGCATGCTGTAAGAGAGAGGAAGCGCATTAAGAACAGGACAGTGAGAGCGCCGGCATCTGACCGGGGACGGAGCGGGCGGCAGAAGGATTAGCAGAGGCAGAGATCAGCTGTGGCCGGGGCGGCCCCCGGCGGCTCAACCTGCCTCGGAACACCACCTCAAATGAGCTCGCTGGGGAGACCAAGAAAATACACCAAAAAAATAAAGAGTCTTCTTTTGCCGAGACGCACCGCGGCAGAAACTTTCCGGACGGCGAGCACACACATGACACTGACGGAATGGTCAAGGAGTCGGATGCGAGATGGGGTTGGGACGGAGGGGGGGGGGTGGGTGGGGGGTGGATGGAGAGGAGGAAGGGCGAGGAGGAGGAGGATGGATTCCATTCCAAACCAGGACAGGAAATGCTCGGGGCACGCCATCCGTCATTGGTGATGCTGGAGATGGCAAGCGCATGATTGCGCGGCTCACTCAGAGAGGCGGGAAGGCAAATTAACAGCACTGCTATCTATTAAATCTTGACACATTTCTTAACCAGAGCTGACACGCTTTGAGGGGAGGAGAGGGAGAGGAGGAGAGTTTGATGATTGCCCAAAAAAAAAGAAAAAAAAGGCTTTGCCAAAAGTATAAATAAACAGCCCCAAGATCTCGCCGGTCCCATGGAAGGAGTTTGGAGGATGAGGCCCTTTCATTTGAATAAACAATCAGAGCCATAGCACTGTCTATATTTTCCTATATTTCTTTCCTGACTAGCTTCTTCCGGCTCTCCACAGTGTTCTGTTTATTTTCCGTGCCCTCTGGGCCCTTAGCAAATGTATCGTTACATGAGCTCACAAATGAGAGGGCCTAACAAGAGCCATGGAACCACGACGTTGTTAGCCAGCCAAGGAGTATCCAATAGAGGCAAAGAAAGAAGAAAAAGGAATGCGAAAAGCAAATGCTCGAACATTAAAGAGCTGGCGGGGTTGAAAATCCAGGTTTTCAAGGCATTCCAACCTTCAAAATGTGTCCTCATCCATTCGCCATGTACTGACATTTAGCAAAGGAGCCTTCACCGATTCGAGAGATCTTTGTGACTCACTGTCTTCAAAATGAGGCCAAAGGAAAATAGCAAGGGGGAAATAATCACTCACACACATATACAGACACACACACGCACATACACACATACGCTCGCCCAGTAAAAACTCATTAGGGTGACTGGAAAGACATGCAAGTGTTTTGCACAGCAGAGCGCAAATAGGCATGTTGGTAGTGCCGTGCAGGAGGACAATGACATATCTGTGACAGGAAGCGCATTGCTTGAAATGGAGACCTGGCGGGGGAGAGGTTTTGAGTGCAACCCAAAAAAACATATACCGTTTTGGATGCCTTCCTTCCATTTCCAAGCAGCCAGCAGTCAGAGGGTACACACACACACACACACACACACACACACACACACACACACACACACACACACACACACACACACACACACACACACACACACACACACACACACACACACACACACACACACACACACACACACACACACACACACACACACACTGGATTGATTGGCACGGATCTCAGATAAGGGGCTATACTTGGCAGAGAGTGTTGGCTGCCGGTGACGAGGCAATCAAGGCCTTTGCCCTGTGGCGAATATAAGAAATGCTTTGGCATAATTGGTGCACTCGAATGGAGGATGATAAAAAAAGCGTTGCAGAGGCCAAAAGGTCTGTCTTATTAATTGCTGTGAACGTGAACGGGACCACACAGATGTGGGACTCTTCCGACGGTATCGTTACCACGAAGTTCACCTGATTGCCCGCTGCTCAAAATCTAAATGTGTCGGTTCATTCGATTGTGTTTGTAATTAGGGCCCACCAATAACCAACACATCCACTGTGGGCATAACTTCAAAACAATAATAATAATACATTCTAGACATATAAATTTGATTATAAAAATACATTAACAAGATCAGTGTCCTCCGGAAGGCTGTTGTTATTGCATCATGTCGGTCTAATGCCAAATACTTGAACCTAAAACCTGTTAGATGTTTCAATCTTTCGAATACAGTTTACACACACACACACAGATCGACACACACACACACACGCGCACACACACGCTCACTGAAAACCTCACATAAATATGTGATGCTCGGTAAGGAGACTGATGCAAGGCCTAGTCATCCTTCTTGATGAAAATGAATCCAGTCAACTCAATTGTACTTCTTTACGAGAAGTGTAATTGAAAGTTCAATTGAATTATACAACACTTAGTGCCGACCGACCAAGTTTTTTTGATATTGGACAAGAGGAATTCTTTGAGCGCTGATGGAATGTTTAACAACCCTCAGACTATTATCGATAAATGTATCACTCTGCTTTACAGGTATTTCTGATTACCGTTAAAAACGTTAATGGTGGTTAATTCATTGAAATTATAAATGCCACTAAAGGAACTGTCAACAGACTCATATTTCACAGATTGTAACATACAGATAAATGTACATGACTCAAAGTAGCTCGGTGGTATTGTGTAGACCTACACAAAGTAGAAAGCTAGTGTTGCAGGACAATGTTTATGTTTGCATGGCAACAGACCAGGGCTGTTTGAGTGGCGGAACAATTTCTAGTGGCGGTAACAAATAAATGATTAAATAACCCAACAAACCATAATCTGTTGTTGATTACTGATTGTAGAACTGTGGTTTTAAAAAACGATCAAATCAAAGCCGTGCTGCAATTCAGTATAACAGCACTCCATCTCCCATGATATGGCTTTAATTTGTTTTTGCTTTCTTTGATTGGACCAGCACACACTATTTTGTGGACTGAAGTAATACATTTATTTTGGCCGACATAGGTCTTTGTTAACAAAGATAATGCACGAGGACACAAAGACTTTCTAGAATAAAAGAATACAAATAAAAGAAATGAAAGCGTTATAACCAAGTAGTCTCCTGCGTCCTCTTTCTGTATACGTCCCCTCGCAACAGAGGTGCCATCGTAGGACAAACAAAGATGTCGCTCGTAACACTAATAATGGGTTGGCTATGATCCAGAGCACGTTTAGTGGATTCATATTCACTAGATTAGTCTACTACCCTTGCCTGGTACATTAGGCAGCAGACCAATAATTACAGTAATGAGCGACTCTTGTGGTTTTCCGACAACGATACCTCCAGAATTTAGGCTACCTCGTTTCTGTTGGTAAATAATAATGTGTATTTTGTAGGCAAAATAGTGTGGAATAGGGTAGAGGTAGAAGAATCCCAGAACATAGTTTATTTTAAACGTTTATTTGAATATGTCCAGCAATAAAACTTGAATTTGAAAGGATGGATGTTTCCGTCAGATGGACTCCTATCGGCAGTTATAAAATGTTTATTTTTATGACCTTGGTGAAGCCTACAATTCCATTCGTTAATGCCTCTAGTTGTCTGCTCTGTTTTCCCTCAAGCTAATGCTGGTACTTAATCGTGAAGTAAACTGAAGAAAGGGGTCCATAATATCATGCTGTTTTTTTTATCCTAAATACATTTTCCCTTCTACTTGTCATTGAAGTCAGGATTATGTAGTCAGTCGTCGCATGCGGAGCGAGACTGCAGGAATAATGTGGACCAAACAGCAGTGCATAAACCTTCTCTCCTCATAAGCACCTTCTTTCTAAGCGTAACAGTGGGGAAAGAAGCGAATGCCGGCACATTACCCTGCTTTGTGTCCGCCCCCCCCCACCTGGATTGGGGATTCTGCCAAGCACAGCTCATCTGAATAATGCAAATACAATGTTAAAAGGGTTGGATTGCGGATTAATCCTGCGGCGGAGAAAGAGTATGAGAATGCACATCAGGCTCTGGCAGACTCGTCTACTCGTATACGAGTTCATTTTCTATAACCTTTTATCAAAGTTACAGTCTCAAAGGCCGGCATGGGCCATAGGGCAAAGAAAAGAAAGAAATGCTCCCCGAAATGAAGTCAGAAAAGGAATTATAAAGCTATCCTAGCCGGGGAAGGCTAGAAGGGTCCATTGGGCAGACATAAAGTAGTAGTAGCCAAAATAATAATGAGTAAAAAAAACTGAAGGAAGGATCAAAGGCAGCATGATTGTTACATCAAATCATCAGTGGTCCGTGGTAATCAGAGTCATGGTCGAATCAGTCATGATACGAGACGACCAGAACCAAACACACATTGCATCAACATTCAAAAGACTTTCCGGGCCAAACTTTTTCACCAGGATCCTATCATAACAAATAGAGTTCAGCAAAATGAAGTGGTGTCCATGATAAAGTAGGAGGGAGGTGAGGGGGGGGGGGGGGGAGCATGCCTTTAATTGGCTCTTCCTTCCATCCTTTACGAGGTTGTTGGGGATGGCTGGGATGGCTGGTAAATTGTGTGGTTGGGAATGAATGGTGTATCCCTATCGCATGGATGGCTGTTTTTATGTCTCCCTCCCGGTCGGGTGACATTTTGCTCAAACAGGCACAGGTGATGCTCTTCAAGAAAGGTCTCTTCTCTTCTCGGCTTCTGTACTCTTTTCTTGGATTCAAAACCGCTTCTGGGTCGGGGTGGAGAAACAGAGCCCAATAACCTTTTATATGAGGATGGATTTGTTGCTATTTATTACAATGATTTTGAAGTTACTATCCTGTGCTTGGTCAATTCGCAATCATCCACTCATCATTCCCACGTTCCTTGATTGTTACTTTATGTTAGATATATTTCGAACAACACAATGCAAACGAGTCCAACTGAGATGAGGAACATGAGAATTAGGCAGAAGTGGTACATTTTGCATCTTCACATATTTAACATTTATTTATTGCATCATATGGGGGGTGGGGGTGTTTGTTGAAGTTTGCTAGTCTTTTAAAACAACGTGATTAGATGTTCTGCCTTCTTTCGCTTCTTCATCTGTGATCCAGAAATTCACAGCACTGAGGACAGCCTAGTTTAGACGTTCCTGAGATGCCTTTAATAAAGGGCGACTTTGAACCTTAAAATAAGTTTCGGTCCATAAACTTTTACGATAGTTTTGTTTTTCGATGTACAATTGCACTTTTACTTGAACAAGAGATTTGTGTACTTCCACTACCTCTGATGTGCACGCACACACTCTCACGTCTGCTTATAGCTTAAATTGTGGATCTTCAAAGCACCATATTTCTGCACTATATCGTCTGATATCGTCGGTCAAGTCTTCCAGTGTGTGCGTGTACGTGTGCGTGTTGATAAGAGGTTGTCCTAGAATGACCTAAAAGGGCCTCTTCAAAGGGATGAATACAGACCAAATCAATCGACCATTCTACTTCAACCATTGTAAATTATAAGTTTCCTACCAAGGGAACATTGTTTTGATCCCAGACTGATTCCTGCTTGGCTTATGTGACATGAACCACACAAGTGCAAGTCACATAAATGTTCCACATGTTAGAACATCAAATGGGTAGCCCACCAGAGTCCAGAGGCATGGTGGAAGCCATGCAACAGATAAACTTGTTGTTGGGACATAATAGGTGGTGCTCTGAGGCCCTCTGAGAGGTTTGAGAGGTGGTGCTGAGAGGTTTAGTTTGGTGCTGGAGATGATTGCAGGTGAAGCCTTCACAAATGCTGTGAGCTCCTTTCATTGAAAAACAGGTTTACAAATTTGCCTAAAGGTGACATATTGTACCCCTTGTTGCCCATCTTTCCATCATACATCTAGTTGGACACGCCCACTTGTGATGTCAGAAGAGGCCGATTTTCTAAACGCCTTGTATCGGCTAACCTCCATAGACAGACTGCGACTTTAAATTAGCTTTACAATTGATACTAAGTGCTATCAATTGTATAGTTTAATGACTTTTAAAGGTTGTTAAGGAAACTATTCCAATGGAGTGTTTAATAGGTCAACAGTATTTCAAAAAGGATTGCACTCGGCTTCAGGTTTGAACATCAATTCAGTGTTCAATGACATTGAATTAGTTTAATATATATTTCAAAACTTGAATTACTAAGGAGAGCTATAGGTCAACACCACTGATATGTTGCTTTAGAGTACATTCTTTTCAGTGTGCCATGGCAGCAGTCACTCACCGTTCACTGCTGAAATCATTCAGCAGCATAAATACATTATAATGTCAAAGTGATGGACTGAGAAATAAGTATATGGAGTAAAAATAAGTATGAACTTCAAGCGCACTGCCAGACTGCATGACTGCTGTAAAAGCACTAGGGATCACACAATGATCCATTTTATAAACTTGACGTGGACTGTTTTGCCATCATAGCATAACCTAGAGACCGAATCAGTTTGTGTTTACACCTAAAACGTTCTCAAAGCAGTCAAAGGCAAATACATGGCTTACGTTGACGATTATGGTATTGGGGTTACCAGATACATCTGCACTAGCTACCCCCAGCCTCTTTCCCTGGTGTTTTTTTTTCCCAGCAAAACCATAACCTGTTGGCCCCATCATCTAAACATCCTGTTGCTGCCAAGTCCACATCAACATCTGTACTTGGTTCTCTAGTCCCCACATATGGTAGACTGTGATAAGTGCATCCTCAGAAGCATACCAACGTTTTTTGGCTACTTGGATGCCCAAAATCAATGCAGAACCCCTTATTCTCCAGGGAAAAAGGTGTAGACAGATGAAAGACAACTAGGGACATGAATACATGGGTGATAAGCATGCTTTGGCAAACTCTTCAGCGATGGTGAGGGCTGCCGTTTGGAGCAGATCATAGCTGTATTTCTTTGCTCTTGAATATGAAGCATCTGGCTATGTGGATGACAACATCTCACCACCTCTGTGAGAGGTTGAACACATGGGAGCTGCTGCTCTTAGTAGATGAGTCACTGTCTCAGACTCTCCTGGAATCTGAGAAGGGAGATACAGCAGACACAATCATCGAGGCCTCCTCAGACCACTGCGGACTTTGAACTCCCTCTGGCTTGGAACCGTTCGTTACGCTACACTGAGCTCTGATCCTTCTTCTCAGGCTGAGCCAAGGGATGAAGAGGAACAGGTATCTTCCCTTGCCATCCTACCTTGGCTAAGGATCAGTGCAGGGGCCAGACGGACAGTGCTGCGTTGGACCAGAAACATCTATGAAGATCTCTCCCTTGATGAATCAGGCCCTCTCTCTCTCTCCCTCCCTCCCTCTCTCATCTCCTGTAGCAGTTCAATCAATCACAAAGTGTTCTTTAGTAAACAAAACGCGCCTGCCGTTCCACAGAAGCAACCCCTGTTCCACTTGTCGCACAGCACACACCATGGCGTCTGATTCAGTCTCGCTGACTTGAATACTGCCTGGTCGCTTGGACTATAATTACTAGTAAGAGGTTAATAGCAAATCGTTAGCCATTCCCTTGGCTTCTCTACACTTTAGCTTGATATGGAAAAGACTGTCGCTTAAGATTGTATATGTTTATTGGGATTGGTTTGGTCTAGTAGTATGCATAAATTCTGTAATAATTTAATCCCTTTCCATAGTATCTGTAGTACCCTGACTGAGCTTAAAAGAAAACCATTTATTAAAAATAACAATGACACAATTTGCTCTCCAGTCATGAAGCATAGGTCATCTTGTATTTTTAGTACGGCTTGTTTTTTTAGGTTGACATTTGGTTGGTTGTCCGATCCAAAGCCGTATGTACAGCTTCCTGCACCGCATAATAATTTTTTTTTTCGTATCATAATCCCTCACACACACACTCGGACACACACACTAAGACACACACACACACACACACACACACACACACACACACACACACACACACACACACACACACACACACACACACACACACACACACACACACACACACACACACACACACACACACACACACACACACACACACACACACACACACACACACACACACACACACAATAACGTGTGTGTGTGTGTGGTGTGAGTACATTTTACTAAAAGCCATGCTCCAAAACGACAGCCAGGGTTCACCGGAGTTGAACAAATACAAGAGATGGTATTGTTACCAAAAAGCCTAGCCCTAGTTGAAATGCTGTTCAGAGCATCATTATAACCGATTGGACAACACTGGATGCACTAGATAAGCTGTAGGTCACACAGCTGCAGTTTTAATAGCCACTAGTGGAAGGAAAAGGCAGAAATGGTTTTGAATGCTGATACTTCAGCGATGACGAGGAAGCCATTGTGCCTACACCTTTGTAATTTGCATTCATTCATTTACATAATGAGCCAGGCGATAACTTAAGAGGTGATAACTTAAGAAAAAACATTAAGTCTTGCACAATTGAACGTCCAGACATTAACGTCACACTACGGAATCATCAATAAGAGTTTGCCTCGTTGGTGCACACATTTGCCTCATGCTTTCACCCTGACCTCAAATTACTACCTCAGCTTCTCCTCGTATCAAAAACTCCCACGAACAGTGGTGTGGGGGCGTAAAACTGCCTGTACTCTCTCCATTTCCCACCATGGAGCTTTTTTTTTTTCTTCCAAAAGACATTCTGACAATCAACGTGAGCTCTCTCACAGCGCTTTAACACGATGTCACTGCTGCCTACGCTCTACGTCCAACTCCTCCTTCAAGGGAGCCCGGCACGCAGTTGCCCACACAGCACGGCACTCTTCACCAGCGCAGCTACAGCACAACCTTCATAGGTCAGACATGACACACACATACACCACACGAAACACACACACGCACACACAGTGCTTATCTAACGGGTTAGGTGCTGATCTATGGAAAACTGAAGAGGCGATCTCAAGTGCCCACTTCCATGCCAACCACTCAACCCCTGGTTAAAGGAACATTCCTCCAGGTGTTCCACCAGTAACCACCCACCCACCCAGCCCACAAACACCACAACCACCCTTTCCCATTTTTAACAGCGGCTGCGGGCGCAGTAGCTCTCCCGTCGCCTGGTGGAGCCCTTAACTCTCTCTCTTTCCCTACCTCCCTCCACACGCACAGGCACACGCACACAGGCAGGCACACACGCAGGCACACATGCAGGCATGCACTCAGGCACGCACGCACACACACACACACACACACACACTGAACCTTTTGACCGTGAGCTCATATGTCGCTGAAGAGCATGCAGAGAAGCAATGATGACCGTGGTGAGGACGAAGACGATGATAGCATCTAGCAATGATGTGATGCCCTAGAGTTTGTTTCGGGATATATGAGGATACCTTCGAGCTGATGGTTGAATGTCATTCGTGGTTCCGAAAACCTTGCTGTAACCTATTGTCTTGATAATACTGTCACAGGACAGGTGCTCCACAGGTTTTTGTCTGTTGCTAGTCGGTCATCAGCCATTGTTGTGCATAGACAGGAACAAAGACCGACATAGCAAAGGGATATCATAATGTAAACATTGTTTTGTTCTTCTTGAAACTGTAATGGGTAAATATAGAGCATTGTTCGTGACCTGATTCCCGATAGTAAGGAATGAAAAATCACATTTGAAGATTTTTCATGTCAAGTTCAAAACCCCCAAACTTAACATAAAACGGGAACAGACCAAAAGAAAGGCTCAGCTTTCATGATGCTGGAGTACTGCTGTACTCGAATGGGAAATACTCCCGAGTACAAAACAAATTAAATAAACTTGATATCAGAAAACCGTGTCGAATTCTGTGTCTCCCAAAAAGAAGAAGAAAAAAAGGCAGGAGATAAAAGGAGCCTAAGGCAACGTATCTGGAGAGTTGTTTGCGAGGTACAGAGCTAATTAGCATTCTGAAAAGCTTCTGAACAAATGTCAAAATCCACATCAAAATAAAAGCGACGCTCCTTATCCCCCCTCTCTGTCTCTTCCTCGGTCTCATAAAACTGCGTGCGTCCCTCTCTATGGTTCAGCTTTCTCCCGTTCTCCTTCTAATGTCTCCCACTTTGGCCTCACTTCTCTGTTCTTTGAGCGCAGAGGTGGGTCGTACCACAGAGCGAGGAGCAGTGGACGCCCTGCACCGAGAGAGAGACGCGCGGGGGCTGCACTTCAATCACGTCTCAGAGTTCTGAGGCTGATGAGTGTGGGGCGCGGCGAGGGGCGGGCTGTGGGGCATACGCACAGAGATCAAGGGTGGGGGGTGGGGGACGGGGGGACGGAGGGGGACGGGGGGGGTGGGGGGACGGGGGGGGGGTCAATGTTGCTTAGCCACTCCAAGAAAGCTCCACTCCTTCCCCCTGTAGCCTGAGGAAGGAGGGGGGCGGGGGACGGGGGACGGGGGACGGGGGGGACGGGGGGACGGGGGGACGGGGGACGGGGGACGGGGGGACGAAGCCTGGCAATAAAGGTCTCTGCTTGGCCACATGCCTTTGTAAACTGCTGTGGTCTTGGATCTAGAGGGGCGAATCTAGGGGTTATTGGGTGGTGGCCGGCTTTTCGGGTCGTCCTTTCTGTGCACATTTTTTTTGGAGTGCGACGTCTTATGGATCCAGCCCAACTACATGGTGAGCAGGCAAGGGCACGGGCTCTGCCAAAGAGAGAGATTGGATGGGTGGGCTGTTGGGTACGGAGTTGGGGATGCCCAGTAAAGGATGAAACCGATTCAAAAAAATTTGGGCCAGAGGACGGAGAGGAGAAGTGATGAATAAAAACTAAACTAATTCCCTTTTCCACTCTAGCCAAGGGGTTTCGTGGGCTTTGCAGGTGTACACACACACACACACACACACACACAGGCACAGGCACACACACACACAGAAACACACACAGACACACGCGCGCGCACACACACACCTCTAATTCCAGCAACCCCTGCAGGCGAAAGGTTCCCTGGTGTGGTTCATTTGGTTTCAAATGTGTGAGTTAGCATTCAGCGTGCGTATGGGCCGAGCGGAAAAGGGAGCAACGACACTCATGTTAACTTCATTGCTGGAGCTTCCTGTGACACTGATTTTTTGGTACCCTATTGTAGTTCTCTCTCTCTCTCGATGCACTCGTGGCGTTCTTCCACTTTACTTTACTGGCACCGCTGGACACGGGGGTGACAGCCCAGCGCTGCTGGGATTTGCATTTCCATTACAACTGGGCGAGCCGCTTTAAGGTGTGCCTTGAACGGATGACACCCTTGTCCTCAGTCGATGACACACAACAACGCACACACTTAATGTGTGCGTTAAAGGAACAAAAGAACGAAAAAGAATCAGGCCATCGAGAACTTTAACCATACTCGACGTGACAAGAATGCACAGTTTATTCTATTTTTACAGGTGTGTATTCCGACAATTTGAGAGATAACTTCTCTCCCCTAACAGCCTCCAGGGCTGATGTCTCCAGAAGCGTTTCGGAGGAAGGCTGCGGTCTGGGGCTCGCTTTGGCTCCACCGTCTCGGGCGTGTCTCAACACAGCTCGGCGCATTTAAACTGGTAGTTGAAACAAAAAATCAGCTTGGCATGGTTCAATTTGGCAAGGCAAAAAGTGCTGATGAAAGATTGGGTCTCTGTCTGTCTCTCTCTCTCTCTCTCTCTCTCTCTCTCTCTCTCTCTCTCTCTCTCTGTCTCTGTCTCTGTCTCTGTCTCTGTCTCTGTCTCTGTCTCTGTCTCTCTCTGTCTCTGTCTCTGTCTCTGTCTCTGTCTCTGTCTCTGTCTCATTCATTATTCCTCTGCTCCCGGGGAAAGACAACTAAAGGTTCTGAAAATGGTTGTTATTGGTTACTCTTTCTCGTCGTATCTGTCTCTGTGCTCTGTCTCTCTCTCTCTCCCCTCTCTGTCCTCTCTCTCTCTCTCTCTCTCTCTCTCTCTCTCTGTCTCTCTCTCTCTGTCTCTGTCTGTCTCTCTCTCTCTCTCTCTCTCTCTCTCTCTCTCCTCTCTCTCTCTCTCTCTCTCTCTCTTCTCTCTCTCTCTCTCTCTCTCTCTCTCTCTCTCTCTCTCTCTCTCTCTCTCTCTCTCTCTCTCTCTCTCTCTCTCTCTCTCTCTCTCTCTCTCTCTCAAACAACTGAATTAACATGAAATAAGGATTTGACCACTACAATCCGAGATGAACTAGTTAATGACCATCAGGTCATTTGAATAATTACAACAAAATAAATATTAAGGTTCACAAAACCCATTATAAAAGGCATCATCTCATTTGCTGATGCAGATAAGCTCCATCTCAATTAACTTGCCATAATGCAAAGGGAATGAATGCCATTTATGGAAGTGCAGACAAGAGTGTTTAGTTCAACAATGCATATATGGAAAACAGGCAAACAAAAGGTGGGAGAGTTTGGTAACCGAGTGGAATGAAGGAGCTTCTTGACATGTGCTTTAATCTTTGAGCTACTAATGGCTTTCTGCATTGTGGCAATAATGCTGATGTGCACAGGAAAAAACACTTGTCTCCCTGAAATTAATAGGCATTGGAGGGCTGGGTGCAAATGACTGCCACAAAATGGGACAGAAGCCACTGTGGCCTGGCAGCTGTAGGCCTACCTTGACGAACACAGCTTATTTATTTTTCTCTCTTAATGAGCACTAGGGCGTGGGCGGGCACCGCCGTCACAAACTCACGCCGAGAGACGAGTGGATTTCATTTCCTAATTGATTACATTTCTTGAAGTTAACTCATTATCCGGTGACAAAGCCTTACTTGTTTTGCGATGCTCTATACTCTCTAGAAGAATCTATACCAGTTGCAGGGGTTCATTCATTTCACATTCAATTCTCTCTTTCATAGCAGTCGTTACTTTAGAAATTAAGTCTCATAAAAGGAATTGAGCTTTGAATTATGTTGGCTAAATGAGACATAATAGTGTGATATCAAAGAAACTTTGGAACAAAGTGTACCTTTTGCAAGAACAAATGCTTTAACAACCCTTTTATGCAGAAGCCTATATTGAACGATGTAGCCCTATTATTTATCCTATTAATAACAACTTTCATTCCTACCTACCTTCTAACATACCCATCCTTGCTGGTAGGCCGGTAACTGGTTCAGTACTCGAGTTGTCTGGCAACCGAAAGGATGCAAAAGACGGATGTTTGAGGGATAATAAAATGCACTTTTTGAATTCAACTTGCATATTTTAAAAGAGTAGGAATTGATATCGTGGCAATCACAGCCATGGTCGCCGTGTTACGGGTTTGCCGCAAGGGATTCTGGGACGGTTCAGACGGTTCTATCCCACGGTTTGGAGTTCTTGCACCCTCCGGGGTCTGCTACTGGGGGTCGCAACTCGGTGACAGGTGGGGTCGGCCGAGGCGCCCCCGCCACCGGGGCAGTTGTGTTGGTTGGATATGTCGAGTGTTGCTTCGTTGTCCTCTGTCGGTTTGAAGTAAGACAACTCTCAGGGTCGTGCGATGCAATTCTCGCAGAACCTGCGGGCTCCCGTCTGGTTATTGCTGCTACCACAATATGTATGATTGTGTGTATGTATTAATGTGTGTATGAATGCGCTTTTGGTATTCCCAGCTATGAAAAGCGCTATATAAATACAGTCCACTCACCTAGCTGCCTACCTGTAGCTAGCCACTAAGGAGCTACAGGTAGTTCATGGCCTGCTTCAACTACAGAAAAGGCTATAAAGAAATGCTTGTGAAAGGGATTTTATTCACTCAATAGTTTAGCTTATGATAGATTTCCATATAAATGTACACTATTTGGGACATTTAAAGCACAGGGCATGACAATTATTTTATAAATGTTTTTTCCCCCCCATGGGTGGAATACCAAAAGGTACAACATTGGAAGTGGAAGCTAATTAAATGCGTGCCTTTTGCCTACTTACAGTATATGTTGGGAAGCTAGATTGCAAGAGCATTGCAATCAAACATCAATGCATGGGTGAATGAAGGACGAAACACCCTGCATAACGACGGGCCAGGACACTGCCCTCCGTATGACTGTGCTCAGATGCCAAATCAAACAGGCTTTGGAAACCCTTTAATGTTCATTTTCATGTATGCATCTGGGGAGGTTAAACATGGCTAATAATACAATGAAACTACAAATGATTCATTTCTGATCATTACTGTGACCTCTCGTTTTTAAAAAAAATATCCCTGAGTTAGGACTGTGACTTCTATTTGCTTTCAGACTTCTTTAACCTTGAATCGATTCCCAGATTAATGGCGCATTAGGGGTGGTGTTGAGTTAAACTGCATAGGCATTTTATGACTCGACTTTAAATAAAAAGGTTCAGTTCCATCTATCCATTATGACCTCTATTAACAAAACATGACATGTCACTAAGAATTGACAGTGTTACGATCACCTGGTTTACAGGTTTAAATATAGTTCATCCTCGTTAGAGCAATTTGGATATGTTTATGACAGGACACTTGTAGAGAAGGACTCATTAAGTGCACTTAAGGAAGGAGTGCATTGCCCTTTATCATGTTTATCTCAGTGTAGATATGAACGTGGGCGTTGAGGAGGTTTTCCTCTTTGGGTGACAGTATTTTTCATAAAGATCATTTTGAAACAAAAGCATTATTATTAGGGTTAGAAGCCCAAAACCCAACACAATGAAGCCGCTGAGGCAATGTGGAGGGAAACGGGGGGGGGAGGGGGGGGTGCGAGAGATGGGGGATGGCGTCATTAAATATTCATAACCATCATTTAAATATTTGAGGCTTGGCGGTTGAGAGCCTCATACTGTGCGCAACATGTGGGTCTCAGAGCTTGGGGTGGTCCCTGCTTACGGGGGAGAAGACACATAATTGGGTTTCATCTTCTTTCTGGAAACGATGTTAAAGCGGGACACTTTGGTCCTGAAGGAAAAGGTAAAGTCCTCTCCTCAAAATGCCAAATCGTTTATTGGATATGACGCATGTCTCCACGAGCAGGGATATCAAATCACGTAGCTTCATCCTGGTCCACCGTCATTCCACATAGTCAAACGGTAGAAATAAGCTTGGGGTGTAATACATCCCCAGCACTGACATACGTGAGAATAAGATTGTGTGTGTTTCTGTTCATGGAAACACAGCCATGAATGCAACCTGAAATACCGGTTGTGTGAGTAATGCGTCTGATTCCACGCAAAAATCCCTGACAAAAACAATGATACGCTGTCTAGGTCTCATTGCACGCAAGTCAATCGCGAACATACAAAACTAATCCTGCTTTTTTTTTCCGCACGTCTGTAATTTAGACCTTGGTGAAATATATACCTGCGTTCAGCAGCAGCGCTCAAAGAAGATCTGGTACACTGAGATATCCACGTAGCGATCTGAAGCCAATTGGATTAGCATGAACGACTAAATCCCTATTTGGATAGAGATGTTTCTTCATTTGGCAAGTATGTTATTGTTTTGTTGATTTTTTGGGCTACATGGTTGCCATTGACAGCAAGAAACACTGGGCCTGAGTTTAAGCCATGTTTTCACTCTGATGGTGTAGCCTACAGTTGAATTTGAATTATCAAAATAGTCTCCATGTGCTATGAGATATATATATATATATATATATATATATATACGTATATATACACAGTATATAGATAATGGTGCTAGTGAAGGCTAGTGAAACTAAACTTTTCCACTGGAATGTGAGTTTATGTGTGCGTGTCAAAATTCTACATTACCAATAGCATTTGTGAACTGTTTTAATGTTGAAAGGTTGTTTAATGAAATTAGGATCTTGATTTTTCTTATTATTTTAAATGACACATTTGTCTACCCACATGTGCCATATATCTTATCTTATGCTTCATTGTCTCACCATAGCAGTGATGAATCCTTGGAATCAAAGAACGCCAACTATAAACATTGCTTCAGAACTCATCCATGCAAAAAAGATAATCAAATCCGCTGCCTGAAATCCAACCCATCTCCATCAAGAACAACCATTCTGGGCAGCCTCAAGATTTACTTGCTTAAAATAGTTTCCAAGCAATGGGACAGTGGAAGTTTCTTTCGTAGAACAAATCATACTAATGGAAAATTAATTTGTTTTCTCTTGATGCGAATCGCTCGATAAACACAGAACATTATAATCTGTGTCAGATTTGCTTTCATAGTTAAGCACACACACTTTTTTTGAACACAATTACATTTTAATTGCCCAAAGATAAATTACTTTAATCAAATTGTATTACATTGTGTATGCCTCTGGATCCAATCAACACAATTATTTTCCCTGACGGTTGCACGACAGGGTAAATGGCATTTATCCCCTTTGGACTTGTGCAGTAAAACAGCTGAAACTTTTATTGAGTCAATGTCATCTTTTCAATGTGACTCAAGACGTTTTTAGGTTCTTAATTTCTGTGTCTGCATTCTTGTCCAAAATTCCCTCTAATCTAAAGATAGAAGACGATGATTGTTGTTGATTCATTAAAAAAGGGTTCCTCTGGAAAACTATTTAAAAGTCGCAATGTGTTATTCAAAATTAACAAGAATGCTGATTATTTCGCAACGCTCCACAAAGTGTCAAATTAAACTACGGAAGTGAATTTATTAGCGATAGCCGGGCACAACCTACTGAGAATCTCAAACTGACAATCATCTCATAGACCTCCTCCTCCGCTTGTGATTGCTCATTCATTCTTCAACGGGGACATTTTGTCCCACATCATCACTGTAGCGATGTAGAACGTCATGGTAACCAATCCTGGGAGTTAATGTACTAAGTCATCCGTCAAGTCTTGAATAAAAACACCCATAATGAGATACACTCAAAGCTTAGTGTGTAAAATGGTAAATCATCCCATTCACATCGATCAATATTAGCATTTTTTCGCATAAGCACAACACACTTCTCTTCAATGTGGCCATTGGGCCTAAATGACCACGGTATTCACGACATTGCGTTATTGCGAGGATCTAATTGTTTTACGTTGCTTTACCACTCTCTTATTTTGTTTAGTTGTGTTGTACTTCCAGTAATAACCGAGTGAATGTGGTCAATTTAATTTTGCTCAAGTGAAACGTTAAACCATATCGGGCCACAGAATCGAGATCGAAGGAACCATCGCATTATATTGGAGGTTGTGTTTTATCGATGCGCGTTATAGGGAAGGTCAAGTGTACAGTAATAATATATGCATCTATTAATATATTATAAAGTAATGAGAATGTATTATTTCATAGTAACCATATTCTTAATTTATAAAACTTTTACCGTTCGTAAATACTAAATAACAACAATATCTAAAGGTAGGCTATCAACAGTTAGATTGACAGCAGCTGTTGTCTGTCATTAGGGCTGACATAACATGTAGCCTAGTTGGGGGAATTTTTTTCAACCACACGCAAACACATTAACAATGTAGGCCTAATCTATATTGAAAGACCTCAAAGGTATCCGTTAGTAACTATAGCCTACATTTGCTGCCTTATTCATAATAAAAAAAATGATAATTAGTTCCACGTCTGATGGTTTTTGTTTTGTCTGCGCTATCGTGCGAAGAGATAAAAGAACATTTTCAAGTAAATCTTTCTCATGCCATTTAAAAATCAATTGACCCGCTCAGCTTTTCATTTAGAATTGTAGAATTGCAATGCCTGACACAGAAGGCCCTACTCACACCAAACAAACACAAAGCTCTGACTAGAAATCCCTGGAAGATAAGGGAGTGACACCAAAAGCTAAAGCAATATATTCTACTCGTGTTACTCGGTCAAAGTTGCTCGAGCAAACCACAAACCTTTCTTGCGCAAGTAATTCAGCATCAAGTGAAATTCAAATGAACGAATTTGCATCATTCTCACGAGTAGAATGAAGCAAACTCCAAATGAACCAGTTCATTCTCGCCACGCAATTCACGCCAGCCACTAATTCATGTCTTTGCATTGACTTTTTATGTATTCGCGCCGTGAATACCAAGTTGCTGACATTCCAAAGATTTCAATGTATTTATTTTGTTTCCACAGAAGCAACAGCAATCATTAAATTGTCCATCGCCTTTACAAAACAGCCAAAGAGTTATAAATGTGCACCATTGTTGTTTTTGTTTTTAGAACAATCTCTTCATACAATTGTTGTAACTGGCAGTAGTTAGACCTAAATGTTTCACCAGCAGAGGATCACAATGCCAATCAGTGTCATTCAACTTTAACCCTTAAAACAGCTGCATCCATGTCACTCAAGGCACTCTGGCTGTCTCTCTCCCCCTTTCTTTTTACAATTTTTTTTTAACCCTATATCGCATAACTATAATATAGTAATAAGGAGACTTTTGAAATGTCAGGGTAGGCAAGTTTTCCATTCATTGATGTTTTGCCAAAGTAGATAATTAATTAATTTCTGATTTGTCAGGCATGCTTATCTGAACAGCTGTATTGTGACTTATTATGATCATTGTTAGTGTGTGGATTGCCAGGATTTCTAGACACTAGACATGTACTTTTGATTCCTGGACTTTATTGAAGGGTCCTTAAAGACCTTAAAGACCAAAATAACTCACCCTAACAACAATGGTGGCCTGAAACTTGTATTTGTCAGGCGCCAGAAGGGTACTACCAAATGATGTCTTGTTCACTTTACATCTAGTTGCCAAGTTTCAAGGGACCTGGTTTATTTTGGGTTGAGATTTATTTTTGCGTTTTTAAGATAGAGTGAGAGACAGGAAGGTATAGGGGAGAGAGAGAGCGAGGACATGCAGCAAAGGAATCGAACCGGGTCGCTGTGTTAAGGACTGGGCCTTCATGGAAGAGTATACCCGGTGAGCCACCGGGGGACCCCAGGATAAGGTTTCTGGATTCATGAATTGTATTTAGCTATTAAGTCTGTAATTGTAAACATATAGGTCATAGCTTGCAAGTAAAGGTCCTCTTACATTTAACACCTTTGTTCATTGCAGTAATATAACATAAAAAACATTTTTCGAATAAAAAATAGGACAAATTATGGAGCTGAATGGGACTGAACATATACCCCATGATTTTTACTTTACCAAACAAAAGCAACATTTTAATCCCACCAGATGATTCTTTGACAGTTTAAGCCTGCTATTAAATCAATTGAACCAATCATAATCTGGTATTTTGGACAGTCCTCTTATGACATCCATCTTGGTTAACTACATTCATATACCTATAATTATCCCTTTGTGTTATTTATATCAACATTTATCTCAGAAGTGGTTGGCGCTAATGTTTACTTGCACTGTGGTACATGAATATAGAATGCTTTTGATAACATAAAGGAGAGCAGTTGTATCGCACAGTTTTGCTTTGGATACAATGCTTAGCAAAAAAAGTGATCGCCTACTTTTAGTTATCGAACAGGAAAACAAGGATTTTTAAAGAATACACAACCACTTCCCAACTAATCCCCCAAATCCGCAAACTGCCATGAGCTACACCATTTTTACACTTGGATAAAAAGTAAATGAAACTCCATCATTATTGAATCCTCTTAATACACCACATACTGTGTGCAAAAGGACGGAGCAAGCTTGTCTTTGCTAGGCTATATAAGGGTAGAGAGAGGGTGGAGGGTTCAGCCTCTCAGACACTTATCCTCTATAACACCGCAGTGTGTGTGGATGTTTGGAGATTCGTCGCGCCAGGGGTTGATATTGATGGTTGGTCCGTGAGAGGGTTACACTTCTAGGACAGTTATAGAATATGTTTTTATGTTTGGCACATGCTGAAAATAACTGCACAATGAAGGTACGAGATAAAGTACCACAAAGGGGTCTTGGCCATGAGGATCACACAACCCTTTCCTTCCTATAATTCTTAGCCCAAAACATTTGTTATTTTATTGAATGAAAAATGCGTTCTCTCTTGTGCCGTTTGTCCGTTTTGGGATACTGTAGAAGCATGGCGGTGCAAAATGGAAGCCTCCGTGGAAGAGGACCCTCCCCCTGTGTAGACATAAAGGGTTTGTTGCACGGTAACAAAAACAACAAATCCAATTTAAAGGATTTAAAAAGTTATGAATATTATAATAATTTTCTGCCAAGGCCGTTCCGCTAGATACCACCATATTCTACACAATGCAACTTTAATTTGTTCAAACAAAATAAACTTGGGGTTCAGACAATTGTTTGCAATGAAGCCATTAATCATTGACTATGCACATTTATTTATTTTAGTTACTTTTATAATAATCACATCGATTCCACTGCCTTTCTCCCTCACAAAATGAACAGATTCACTCATGCAGAACAGAAACTGGACACCACGGCTATCAATCTGCTTATTTGATCAACTAATTAGGCAAAAAGCTCCCCAACAGCGTCACAACTTTGAGGATGAAAGAGAAGTAAACATTCTACATCCATTATATTATCTAGTTTCTCAAGGTAATTAAAACGATTTGTTGACATATACTGTAGCAGTCAAATTGTTTATCCGTCACGTTCCAATGAATAATATTGAATACAGCATTGTTTTATTAAAGGACCCATGGCATGAAAATCCCACTTTATGAGGTTTTCTAACATAAATATGAGTTCCCCTAGCCTGCCTATGGTCCCCCAGTGGCTAAAACTTGCGTTCGGTGTAAAACGAGCACTAGTGCCGCGTTTCCACTGCAGGGTGCGGTACGGTTCGGATCGCAAAGGTGCGGTACGGATTGCGTTTCCACCGCCAAAAGTGGGCCTGACCCGGACTGAGCCATACTCGTTTTGCCCTCGTCTTCAGTACTCCTCCGTTGGGGTACTGAGACGCCTGAAAGGGTGCCGGGAAATTCAAGCTGCACACCCCCTCCGTTGATTGGTCGACAGAATCGTCACTTCCGGGTGACATGGGGATAAAAACAAACAAACAGTAGCCTCGAGGTATTATTCTTTACAATGAACATGTCGCGTTAAACGCTTGCTTGGGCGAACAAGGAGGTGGAGACGTTCCTCTGCATTCTTGGGGAGGAAGACGTGCAGAGGGAGCTTGATGGAGCAGTGAGGAACGAGGCGTTCAACTTTTCCATTGTTTTTATTGAGCAGGCTACACTGTGTCGCGCTGCTATGATGTCAGGATGTTTACGTAGCTGCCGCGGCGTTCGACATCTGGCCTACCATAAAGGGTACTGTCGGCGGTGGATACGCGACCTCGGAACTGAGCTGGGCTATACCGCCCCCTCCCTACCGGACTGAGGCGAACCGAACCGTACCGCACCCTGCAGTGGAAACGCGGCATAGGTGTTCTGCTCGCCTTTGAAATTTGATTTGGAATGTGGTCCCATATGATGTCATAAAGGATCTAAGCTCCTCCCCTTTCTTTGCCTTGCCCGCCCAGAGAATTTGGCCCGCCAATGAGACACGACCGTTCGAGCGCCACGTGTGTGTGTGTGTGTGATTACACACACTGTAACGCAAGTGTTTGCTGTTGGTGTTATGGCGCATAACACGTTGGTTCTTTGACGTCTCTTGTATTTCCACAACGAGACTGTAGTTGGAGTCATCTCAGCCATGGTTGAGAAGGAATTGGGGAAAATAAACTTTGGCTTTGACTACCTGAAGTACATGAACTGCGACATGCTGCCTGCCACCGGTTGCCGCGAGGCACCGCCGGCGGCGGCGGGTAGCCGGCAGCAGGCAGCGAGCAGTTCAGTCTACTTCAGATTTATGTGGAAGTGGAAGAACCAGAGATGTCGGAGAACCCGTCAAAGTCGTTTGTGAATCATAATATCGTCTGGAGGCGCACACAGCTTTTCACCGTGATAATTTGTAGATATCTATGCATTATATATTATTTAGATATAGAGCTCCAGGACTGTAACGCAAGTGTTGTACACTTTCTTGATATTTGGATAACCGTTCTGCTGTTGGTGTTATGGCGCATAACACGTCGGACTCTCGTCTCTGGTATTTCCACAACGTGACTCGTAGTTGAGAATGAATTGGGGGAAAGGAACTTTGGCTTTGACTCCCTGAAGTACATGAACCACGACATGGAGGAGAAAGGGATTGTTGGCCGCAAATGTCTCCCGCTTGGGCCCCGCTACCACTGCCGAGGGACCACCGCCCCGACGCTGCAGGAGGCGGTGGTGCCTAAGCGCTTACCACTGCCCTCGGCAGGGAGGCCCCGGCGGGAGACAACCGCGGTCAACAATCGCGGGCAACAATCCCTTTCTCCTCCATTTCGTGGTTCAGTCTACTTCAGATTGATGTGGACGTGGAAGAACCAGAGATGTTGGAGAACCCGACGCGGCCGTTTGAGTTTCATAATATCGTCTGGAGGCTCATACAGCTTGGCCATGATAATATGTATTATATGGTATTGATATCTATGTATAATATCATATTATTTAGATATAGAGCTCCAGGACTCCCGTGTGTTCTAGAATATTTACAGAACACGGTTGAAGGCTGTGTGCGCCTCGCCATTGCGATACATTCACTGTAAACAGAGCGCATGGTACCCTGGCAGCAAGCTGCTCAGGGCCACACCCCCACCCTCCTCCTTGACCCGCCTCGCTCCTCCTCATTTGCATTAAAGCTACAGGCACCAAAATGACGCATTTGGGAAAAGCTCAATGTGCGACTGGCTCGTAGTGTCTGTAATTCTGCACCACGGCTGAATTTCGGGAACGTCTTCAAATGTTGTGTTTGGGGCCTACTAATATGTATATGAAAGCATCCATAAAGTAGCATGCCATGGGACCTTTAAAACACATGTTGCTAGTCATCCTCAGTAGTACAACATCATCAGCTAGTATATAAAACCCCTCATTTGAGGCTGAATACCAACAGCCTGTCGGTTTACAATTGACTTCCAGAGGCGTCTGCTCTCTTCGCGTAACATTGGCCTTGACGGAAATAAAAGAATGGCTGTCTATTATCTTCCCACCGCAGGAAATGAAATCGGGAGAATTTCCATTCTAGGATGTTAACTGCCTCTCAATACAGTAGGAATAAAAAAACGTTTAGAGGGGGGGGGGGGGGGGGGTAGACGCCTCATCTGCAGATGGCCCAGACCACCACTTATTGATTCAAGAGTGGGCCCCTGTGGCCCTGGACCCCATCCAGCAGCGGTGGAATGCACAGAGAACCCTTGGACCCCCGCCAACACACACGTGAATAAATACAACTGGAATGTAAATGAAACAAGAGGAATGCGTCTTACAGGCATTACCTACAGTGTGTGCGTGCGCGTGCGTGCGTGCGTGCGTGCGTGCGTGCGTGCGTGCGTGTGTGTGTGTGTGTGTGTGTGTGTGTGTGTGGGGGGGGGGGGGTGTTATTAGCGGTGGTATCTAATAAATGGCTGTCCAAGCAATGCTTCATTCACTGCCTCTTCCGTGGTCATTACAATTCAACCACGCCATGGAGGAGAAAGGGCGTTGTTGACGTTTGTGGACTCCCGGAGGTCCTCCGGCTGGGACCGGGAGCTCAGCTCCGGGGGGCCGGCGGGACCTCCTGTACCTCCTCCTCCGGGAGTCCGCAAACGGCAACAATCCCTTTCTCCTCCATGTCGTGGTTCAATCTGGACTTCAGATTGATGTGGGAGGACCAGAGACGTCCGAGAACCCGACGCAGTCGTGAAGATTCATGATATCATCCGGAGGCGCACACAGCTTTTGGCCGTTATATTATATATTATATTATACAGATAGATAGAGCTCCAGGACCCCCCATGGCCATGGTTGAGAATGAATTGGCGGTCACAAGAGGAAGCCTCTCTCAAACTCAGGCGAACAGGCGACCAATTTGGAGACTCAAGAGTGAAATAACGGCACAGTATTTTGAGTGCCAGATCAGGAACTGAGGAATCAAACTCACTACCGTTTCATTCAAACTCACTACCGTTTCATTCAAACTCACTACCGTTTCACTCTAACTCTCTCTCTCCCTCTCTCTCACACATACTACTATATTCTCTTGCATAAACATATATACTCTCTCCCACACACTACTATATTCTCTTGCATAAACAACTTTACTCTCACACATACACTTCTATACTCTCTCACATACACCACTATACTCTCTCATACATACATGTAAAAGGAGTATAATATTGTGTGTGCTGTATGTATGTATGTATGTATGTATGTATGTATGTATGTATGTATGTATGTATGTATGTATGCATGCATGTATGTATGTATGTATGTATGTATGTATGTATGTATGTATGTATGTATGTATGTAAGTATGTATGTATGTATATGTTGCTGTATGTGTGTGTGTGTGTGTGTGTGTGTGTGTGTGTGTGTGTGTGTGTGTGTGTGTGTGTGTGTGTGTGTGTGTGTGTGTGTGTGTGTGTGTGTGTGTGTGTGTGTGTGTGTGTGTGTGTGTGTGTGTGTGTGTGTGTATGAATGTGTATGAATGCATGTATGTATGTGTGTTTGTGTGTCCGTGTGCGCGTGTTGTTGTATTGCTTCATGGCTCATACAAATCAAAGGCATGCTGTTGTTTCCCCCAGGCATCCCTCCCCCTCGGGTGTATTTGAAACTCTCTAATCGCATTTGTGCAATCTGTTCAATGTTCAATGCAATCTGTTCAATGTTATACCTGACCCTCCCTCAACAAGTTGTGGGAGGGCCAGGGAGGGTCAGGTATAACATTGACGCATTAGCTGGGATTCACTTTTCACTATTTGGTTTACCATAACTCTCTATTATTAAGAACACTCTATTGACACTGGCCTGTTTTTTATTCGGTTTGGGAATGCACATATTTCACATTCTTACACCTTAGTGACAAAACTTTAGCTTTAACTTTAACATTGCATCACCTTGTCTAAAAATGGATACTCTGAATGTATCTTCTACATGTATTATAATTCTGGACCAACAGAAGGACGGACCGACGGACAGATAGACAGCTATATTGCCCTGGCAAAGAAAAAAGTGTAAAAATAGACACACGTTCAATGTCCTTCATCTAAATCCAGGTCCGGCTGAGCAAAGTGTCAGCTTGGTTATGGAACCTCTCATGCCGATTGTTCGGGAGACATTGGTACCCTGCAGCTTGACTTCATTAAATCTGATATGCCCACTCCAGAAAACTAGCGGGGGGGAGGGGCGGGTTGTCAAGAAATAGTTAGCTCTTGACAACCGTACTCAGAAGTCCTTCTTTCTCTTCACCCCTCCAAGACTGAGTCGAGATAACACCTGCGCCGTGTCCATGTTTCACCCGTCATGAAGATCTATATAAAGATTTTAAAAAAGAAATATTATAAAATACAAATCATCACCATATCTTACGCCACCTGGGCGTAGGCGGAGTGTTGCGGCTACATGCTACGCATCCGTCAACGGATTTAGATTTAAAGACAAATATTACTAAAAGTCGACACAACTTGTTTGATCGGTCACAGTACTTGCTTGTACTATTTCTAGTAGATGTGCTAAAGATTTGATAAATGAAAGGTTTATCTGTGGGCTTGAAAAAAACTACGCCCTACACAGCTTGGTGTACAAATATAGAACACAGTTGAGAGTTAGTACACATCGGTCAGGCTTGCTTGTACACAGAAACAGGCGATAGCCAATCAGAGAGCTGAAGCAGGTATTTGACTTGAGCATGACATGATCACCTCTGACCTCACAGAACTATTAAATCCAGGAACGCGTTGAACCCTGTTGATGAACGCAATGTACGGTAACCATCCTTGCTTCAGCATTTTGTCGTTGCTACGTTCTATTGGATTTCCTATACTTGAACTGGACATGCTAGGCCTTCACTCTTGACCGACCATACAGCGACCCTACTCTACTCACCTGACCCAACTGTCATCGCTCACTGGGAATGTCGCAGATTGGCTTCATGGGCGCAAACAGTAACCCGGATACTCGAGGACCCTCATATCATTACCCGTGATAGATAACAGCCCTGCCTCAGTAAGTAGCCCCGCTCTGCCTCTTTGGGGCTGTTTATCACCCGCTTCCAGCTGCCAGCATTAGGAATCTTTATTCCCCTGTCATGGGCCATAACGAAGACAGAGCATCTGAGAGATATCCCACTCTGCAGCTCTACATTGGCATCTGCATTGATATTCTGGCCAAACAGTGTCCATTGAAGTGTATTGAGTCAGAAGTGTTCTTTTGAGAGCAGTCAACAGACCCCCCCCCCCCCCCCCCTCCCTCCTGTCTCCCCCAGACCTGCAGGAAGGCGAGGAAACTCCAGGGCAATTCCCAACACATTTGCTTTCTTAATTAGGAGACAGATAAGCGAGTGCCTTGCTGATTTCCGGGGGTATTCACGGGGAGCACCTGTCTGACTATCCATAAAATCGTCCTCAGACGCTCGCTTTGAAAATGTACAATGGCCGCTCGTTTACCGCGGCAATCAGTGGCAGGACTATAAAGATGGGAATGGTGGGCCGGGTGGGAATGAGCTGAAACCCTGGAAGGGTTTGAAGGTCAGGGGGGGAAGAAGATTAGGACAGATACACCCGGCAGGCTAGCCCCTTCTCGCTTTGGTTTTTGTTTCTTCTGTCAGGTACACCGCGAGGAAAGTATTCAGGAGCGAGTGGATTATAGAGGGGGTTTGAGAGGTTTGGGGGGGAGGGGGGTGGTTGTATTGAGGCTTAGGGCGGTTGTAAAAGCCCAACAACGCAAGTAAGTTTCTGTCCATTAAGCTAAGAGTACAAGGCTGACCCCTTTTCAGCGGGGTCGTAGAGTGCACCCTCATCAGGTTTCATAGGCCTCTTCTATGGGATTCACAAGCAGAGCGACATGGGCCATGAAAGGCTGGCTGAATACATAGCAGGCGAACAAATGAGCTCATGCAACTTCAAAGTTTGAAGAAAACTTTTCGTTTTTGTTTGTGCGTCACGCTGCCTGAGAGGTAGGTCAGCAATATGTTTACGGTGAGCCTGCTGAGGGGTTCAACCTGCCTGCCTGTTTAAGATTTCCAGGTCAAAATAGCGTACGAGAGTTAGGGAAGAAACACCAACCTGCAGTGTCAGGGGAATATACTTCGTCTGTCGTTTTCTGGCAAAGCAGGACTATTTAGAGCTATTGGCAGACCTTCAAAAAACACTGCACCACTCTGCCCCCCATGGGGGCGCTGGTACCCCCCCTCAATACTTCACCTGGGATCAGCTCTTTCAGGCTAAATATAACACCCCCACCAAGCATTTAAAATCCACCCATTTTTACACACAACAGGCCCTATAGGATGCGCTTCAATAAAAGTTAATTCATTTCAATCAATGAATCTTTATTAATAGATAAATGAGCCACACATCAGCCGATGCGGTAAGGCTCAACCCCTCTTTCCATATTGTCTTCCTGACTCCTTCAGAGCATTTCACAGTATTTCAACACAAGGCCTGCTCAAAGCGCTCCTGTGAAGGTGCTCATTAAAGCTCCTCTCCGAAGGATCATCTCCTCTACGAGATGTTCCGGCGTAAAACATTTGTGAATTTGGAATTCAACAGGCCTGCCAGATGACGGTTAAGGTGATGAGAAATGGCTTAATTAATGTCCAAAAATGTGATACATATTTATACTGTGGCCCAAACACAAACACAAACACACACACACACACACACACACACACACACACACACACACACACACACACACACACACACACACACACACACACACACACACACACACACAAACACACACGGCCTTGGAAAGAAATACTGTTGAGCAATACTACACCCACCTACCACCCACCCATCCATCCAACCATCCACAAGCAGAAGTGACAAAAGATGGCTGGCATGGCGTGATTGACGCGGGATAAATGAGATTGCACGCGTGGTGTCAGTGGCCATCGCATGAACCGTGACTTAGGTGGGGAAGATAGGAAGACCAGAGGCAAACAGATCCGTATCCCCCACCTGGCCCCTCCAAACCATCACAGCAGATCAAACACAGATTGATAAAACACCTACGCTTGGCACTGACGTTCCTCCATCTCTCTCGCCCTCGCTCTCTTTTAAAACCTGGAAATCCCAATTCAGCACAGCAGCAGTGCTTTTCCAAACGAGCAGGTTCTGTCTTTTTCACTTTTATATTCAGAGGGTGATCCGGCAGAAAAAAGTACAGAGACACAGAACCAGACCTCTTATCGCCAGCTAATTAAAACACGATCACAGAATGCCATTTTCTTTCCATCCCAGACGTGGCTCCACTGTGAAGGCATTACAGATGGCCACAGTGTCTTGAATATTGTCTCAAATTACTGTAGAAGATATCCTTTGTGTTTTTCGTTGTCTTTGCCAATGAATTAAGGCAAGGTGTTGTCATATTATAGCGGTTGTGTGTGGTTGTGTGTGTGCATGTGTGTGTGTGCACGTGTGTGTGTGTTTGTGTGTGTGTGTGTGTGTGTGTGTGTGTGTGTGTGTGTGTGTGTGTGTGTGTGTGTGTGTGTGTGTGTGTGTGTGTGTGTGTGTGTGTGTGTGCGTGTGTGTGTTGTGTGTGTGTGTGTGGCACATGTGTGTGTGTGTGTGTGTGGTGTGTGTGTGTGTGTGTGTGTGTGTGTGTGTGTGTGTGTGTGTGTGTGTGTGTGTGTGTGTGTGTGTGTGTGTGTGTGTGTGTGTGTGTGTGTGTGTGTGTGTGTGATAGAGAGAGAGAAGGCACTTGGACACATCCCTTTGGCATAAGCTTGCACACAACAATTGAAGAGTTGATTTAAAAATTAAACATGTGGGAAAGGGGGGAAAAAGAAACCCGTCTTATCAGACGTCTGTTCACTGGCCCATATGGAACCCCTTTTCAAACGCTTTGAAGTGTCTCACCGAAGTTTGGAGGACAATCATGAATATTTAAGAATCATGCATTTCCTTCTCAACCAATATTTGTTCCCTGGTATATTAAACACATTTTGTGACCTGAAAACTTTCATGGAACCGAGAAGTTATACAACCACATTTTCCATCAAACGTTTATGAACCGTAACCATAAAGTTTCACTGTAGACATTGGAGGGAAGCACATCAAACTAAAGGAACAATTCCAATCTTAAAGAAGGGCTTTTGTCAAAATGTAGGAAATCACCTTTATGTCTTACAAGAGGAGACCAATTAATGTCATAACCATACTGGTCTCCCACTTATTTTCTGTTTTATTCTTCAAGCTGCACAAACTGCACAACAATTACTAATAAATGGTGTGTTGTTAACCTTAACGCTGTTGGTATTCTGTCTTCGATTCCTGCTAAGTAGAGCACTTTGATTGTTTAGTCTCTATTGTCCATTCTTGTTCCCGTCCACTGCCTCAGCAACCATCCACACCCATCCATATCAGATCTGTGTCTGTGTCTGTGTGTGTGTCTGTGTCTGTGTGTGTATGTGTGTGTGTGTGTGCGTGTGTACGTGCACACATCTGTGTGTGTGTGTGTTGCCCCCAAGCATTGCTGGGGCCTTCACCTGGTGGTATGTGTCCGTCACCAGAGCTGCTTTCATTACTCGTACTTCATACAGATTTTACCGATGCAATATTCACGTTGATAAAAATGTATGTCTGGCTTCCTGCAATAAAGCCTGCACCAATGTGTCAGCACCCCCATTTCCTCATGATCGCCTGCCTCATAATTAGATCCGGAGAACCCCCCCCCCCCCACACACCCCATTCCAACCCAACCATCTATTTCTCTGCAGGCAAACACACACAATTACACGCGCACACACGCACGCACGCACACACACACACACACACACACACACACACACACACACACACACACACACACACACACACACACACACACACACACACACACACACACACACACACACACACACACACACACACACACACACACACACACACACACACACACACACACACACACACACTTCCCACTGCTCCAGTTTGATTCCAGACTGGAGTTAAGATGAAGGAAGATGCTAATTACATTAGCATCACCTTAACGGTGCAGCAGAAGACAGCTGTGCAAGTCAGTGATGCCCATCCACCCCCCCACCCCCCCAAACCCCCAAACCCCAAACCGATAGCCCTCCCAAAAAATAGAGTAAGCTTGTCAGTGGTGACATTTATTTCATGTGGCGAGTATATGAGTGCATATCAGACAGGAAGAGAGAGTCATTGAGAGAGAGAGAGAGAGAGAGAGAGAGAGAGAGAGAGAGAGAGAGAGAAGAGAGAGAGAGAGAGAGAGGAGAAGAGAGAGAGAGAGAGAGAGAGAGAGAGAGAGAGAGAGAGAGAGAGAGAGAGAGAGAGAGAGAGAGAGAGAGAGAGAGAGAGAGAGAGAGAGAGAGAGAGAGAGAGAGAGAGAGTGTCATGGAGAGGGAGGGCAAGAGAGAGAGAAAGAGAGAGACACAAGTAGAGAGGGCAAGAGAGCAAGAGAGCGCAAGAGAGAGAGACATGGAGAGAGGGATGTGAGAGGGAGACAGAGAGAAAAAAGTGAGACAACAGACAACATCCCTTATTGTTGCCTTATTAGGTTAGAAATAATACTTTTATTTCATGCTGTGTGTCTGCAAAGGCTTTACTTTTAATACCTTCATAATACCTCGTCGGATTCAGATTTGAAGTCTCGAAAAGCGACTGTTGGATCAAATTAAGACGTGATGTTGCTTGGTGACGGCCATTTACCAACGCCCCCCCCCCCACACACACACACACACACACACTGTCACAATTACCATTATATTTCTCTCGGTATTCATCAGTCACCCGTTTCAAATTCATCCAATTATCTGATTACAGCTTGTGACAGGCCGCCCTTTGCCATGCCTTTACATATCACCCTAGGACAACCTTGTCCATCCCCAAGTAGGCCTGGGGTTTGACAGTGGCAACTGTGATTGATGCTACATTTGCGGCGGCAAATGTAGCATCAATCCCCACAATCCTCCTCCTTCTCCTCCTCCCTCCTCCTCCATCACAGGCACCTTTCCTTCCGTCAGACTCGATGGTGAATAATACAGCTGCAGATCAATCAAGGGGCATTAGAAATAATTATTTCCTAACATTGACGACTCTGCCAGAGCTGTGGATAACACCTATTATAACTGTGGCCCATAATCCATAATTAAAGGCCGGATGAATGTGATTTCAGGGGGAGAAAAAAGGTCACCATGAGCAAAATGCCAGCTTTTGTCACAAACCGCAATCAGCGCAAGCAAATGTTTTTCATATTGGGTTGAGAGGTGCTTTCTCTGCCCATTATCATTACATTTGGAAATTTGTCCATTTGGTTTCAAAAATATTTTTAGCGTTCGGTATTCGAGCAAGACACCAGAGCCCTGTTCCAGAAAAAATTTGGACCGTCTATACTTAAAAGCCAGTCCTTGGTCTGACCCCAGTACTCTGCACAGTCCGGTGGTGTCAGGCTTTGGTTCCCCAAGAGATGGCTTCTATTCCAGGCATTAGGGACACTGGTGGCGGGCTCTAAAAGCCACTGCCAATCAAGCACACACACTACAGATGTGATTGATTGTGGATTACAACTGTGATTGCGACAGAGAGAGGCAATGCGCAATTCATCGGAGCCAGGGCAAGAGGTTGTGTGTGTTTTTGATTAAAATGAAAATATGTGAGTAACGGCTACATCCTTTAACATCAATGCTTGATCAACCAATCTTGTGCTTTAGTTAGCAAAATAAATAACACCATATCTCAAAGAGGTCTGGAAGCTAGTTTGTTGCGCAAGAACACACACAACTTGAGCCTAGATAAGAAAATTAAAAAAAAAAAGGATAATCGTACATCACAGAATAAATTGATGGCTGAATCCTGCATGCATGCAACACAAAAATACACATATACTGCAGGGTTGTATATTTGAGCTACTTCTAAAGAGGATGAGCCTCAGATGGTGTGGGCCTCGCTCTCGGTCTCCAGGTCATCCGGCCATCTGGATGCATGACCCCGCGTTCTTCCCAGCCTCGGCCTGTGCAGTGCAAACGCAAACACGTGAACACATTCAGGCTGTACTTACTATAGCCTTGCGTTTACGCTCTCTCTCTCTCTACTCCAACAGCCTATGAACAACGATCTGTCGGTTCTTAAAAACATGATATGGTCACGAGAACAAAATGTTTCCACTGACCCAGGTGGAGAGATCGAAGTTCTTAAAATATACCACAGGGTAGGACTTATGGGATGTCTCTGAACACACTGTTACCAGGCTTTGATCAAATGCAGGAACCGGACAGGGAGGCTCTGATTACCAGGAGATAATCTCTGGTGTCCCGTGATCAATACAACAGCAGCCATGAGCTGGTACAACGCCAGTGAGATACAGTCAGTCAGTCAGTCAGTCAGTCAGTCAGTCAGTCAGTCAGTCAGTCAGTCAGTCAGTCAGTCAGTCAGTCAGTCAGTCAGTCAGTCAGTCAGTCAGTCAGTCAGTCAGTCAGTCAGTCAGTCATGTCAGTCAGTCAGTCAGTCAGTCAGTCAGTCAGTCAGTCAGTCAGTCAGTCAGTCAGTCAGTCAGTCAGTCAGTCAGTCAGTCAGTCAGTCAGTCAGTCAGTCAGTCAGTCAGTCAGTCTCTCCCTCTCCCTCTCTCCCTCTCCCTCTCCCTCTCTCTCTCTCTCTCTCTCTCTCTCTCTCTCTCTCTCTCTCTCTCTCTCTCTCTCTCTCTCTCTCTCTCTCTCTCTCTCTCTCTCTCTCTCTCTCTCTCCTCTCTCTCTCTCTCTCTCTCTCTCTCTCTCTCTCTCTCTCTCTCTCTCTCTCCCTCCCTCTCCCCTCTCTCTCTCCCTCTCCCTCTCTCCCTCTCTCTCTCTCTCTCTCTCTCTCTCTCTCTCTCTCTCTCTCTCTCTCTCTCTCTCTCTCTCTCTCTCTCTCTCTCTCTCTCTCTCTCTCTGCCAGAAAGTCCTTTTCCTCATCCAGGGCATAACAAAGTCCTTGGTTTGGTTCACTGGAGGTAGCATGATCCTTTGACCTTGTTATTTTTAAACCCAACCATTCGTTAACGGCTGTGAATGCATTGATGCTTAGGCATATGAGCACACACATAAGCAAACACAAATGTGTACACGCAAAGATCTAAACGTGTTCATGTGCATAAGCAAACACGCAGTCGTAAACATCCATGAAATACAAACAAACAGAAGCAGAAACAGATAAAAACAGTGTGCCCCTCTACAGTGCACAGACACAGAGAGATGCATGCACACACACACACACGCACACACACACACACGCACACACACACACACACACACACACACACACACACACACACACACACACACACACACACACACACACACACACACACACACACACACACACACACACACACACACACACACACACACACACACACACACACACACACACACACACAGCAGAGATTCTCTTTGCATGGCTTTGATATCTTTCTCATGCTCTGTCTGGCAGAAGGAGGCATATCCCCTTACTCTCTATTGCTCCGATTGACACTGCGCTACGCACAAATCCACAAACACACAGACACACTTAGACGCACACATATTTAGAAATGCATACACACTTAAGACACACACACTTAGGCACTTGGTTAGGGTATGTAGACTAACATTCAGACAGACACATGCACACATTGCATACATTTTTTGCTACTTTCCATTTTATGTACAATGCTGCACATGCACACGCACACACAAACAAACACACACAAAATAATCCCCTATATATACAACAAACAAATTTGGATCAACAATGACCAATCATACCAGTTTGACAAATGATTAACCTGTTTCATTTTAAAATGATGACACACAGATATGCGCGTGTGTCAGTCTGTGCTTCTATTTATTTCTATTTGCTTCCATTTGTGTGTGCTTATGGCATACTCTAGCACTTTAGCACTTTGAGGTCATTAAGTTGATGTAAAGTGCAATATAAATAAAATGTATTATTATTTTTTTTATTTGAATGCGTATCTAGGGCGCACCTTTTCATGTGTGCGCGTGATCTTCTGTTATCACCCATGAGGAAGTGGAAAAGGGGCTTGTTTAGTTGTTGTCTTCACAACTTTGTCTCACAAGAGCCGGCAGACATAGAAATCAAACGCACCTTAAATCTCTCTGCCGAGGGGCTGTGTCGTAAAACAAACACACAACCTCCGTTTAATGAAGAGAGGAAGGCATGTCCCCCAACCATCAAGTCGTAAAAGTGTACCCATTCCAGTTTATATGCACTGAGGATGGGCCATTATTTGATTGCGTTACGGAGGTATCTGAACCCATTTCCCAGCACTTGCACGACCAGAATGGTCTTAGACTTGAACTTTGAAACTGCTATAAGTAGCAGTGCTACAAAGGCCATAGATCCACTGTATTAAATCCATTCTAATGTAATAAATTTGTGTTATTTATGGGGTGAAGTGTTTTCTTAAAACAAGCTTACAGATACGACCAATCAGGATACATTATGTGGCAGCTATACACACTGTCTATTCTTACTGGTGAAGATACAAATGAGTGAATGGATCCTATCTGTTCTGGTCAATCAATGCAAGATAGGGAAAGTACTTTTTGTTTCTCAGTCTCAAGACTCTCCTTATTAGATTATTGTTTAGCAAACAGTTCAAACAGTGGGTGGAGAGTACATGTTTGCTTGTGCAATCGTTTGCGTTCTACCTTTTGTGTGTGATCCAACTTAGTCCCCCTACCCCTTTTCCCTCTAATACTGTTTCACACTATTTGTTGAGTTATGTTTCAAGTAGTCTTCTTGAGATTGGCTAATGAAACACACCTCCAGGACTAATCTGATTGGGGTGGCGTGTGTGTGCGTGTGTGTATGTGCGTGTGCGTGTGCGTGTGCGTGTGCGTGTGTGTGTGTGCGGGTGTTATTGGAGTTCAGGGGTGATATACTTGGGAGAAAATCCAAAATGGATTGCCTTTTAAACTCTTCCAAGCGGCCAGACGAAGGTACACAAGAGAAAGGTTGCCGTGTGTTTGCGTATAATCCATAAGGTATTAAGGACTCTCCTCAAAACAAACTGAAATTGATCTCTTCTTTGCCAAGAATGCGCCGGTATATCTCTGGTCGTTGCGGAGGAGTATGTGACCTTCCATTCAATCTCAGTGTTCAGAATGTACTCATCAGGCTATAATAGGGTGTGCTTACGTTACAACTGTACTGCGAAGGGAACTATTTCTAGCTCCACTTGTGTTTTTTTAATGGGTGATAAAACAAAGTGCTAAAGGGAGAAATTTGCCTTTGCCGTGCGTATCAAAATAGAAAATGCTGTGAGGATTTAATTCAATGACCAGGGTCTTAACTGTATCTTGTTGTAATATTCTTATAACCATCCATGCGTGCGTGGGTGCTTGCGTCGCGCTTGCATCGTGCTTGTCCCGTTTGATGAAACAGTTGGACGTGGGCAGCAGAGAAACCAGTTTAATTCCACCTGCAGATGTCAGCAGGTGGCTACCAGCCCCTGTCAGCTGTCACTGCAGGGCCATGAACTGTCTCCAAGCCAAGCACATCTATACATTATTCTTCAGAATTGGATGATCCACCTCAAACAGGCTTGAGCTACAGATATATACTACATTTAGTACAGCTTCCCTTTGTGGAGCCTTGAACAGTGATTAACAATTATATTGTGGTCGGAATTCTGAAAAACAGTGAATCCTTATTTTGTAATGTAAAAGAATAAGGATCTGTTATGCCTTTCTAAACCTGTCCAATACAGCCTTTGCTTTATGTCCTAGCATACAATAGAAAGGCATCTTTCAGTTGAACAACTGTGTTCATATGATCCTAATTAATATGAATTATTAATAGTATAAATACTAACATATGAATACTTCATTAATATTGATACTAATATCAAGTGTCCCTGGGGATAGTAGGAGTAGGAACACAACACTTTGCTGGTGTGTAATGTTGGGGTGGGGGGGCTCTCTGCCAACCAGCCCTGGCCACCTCAAGGGGCACGAAGATGAAAACAGAGAGTGTGAGGGAGCGAGAAAGTTGTTGGTCTTTGGAGAGTTTAAAAGATGGTCGCACGCTCTGCGATTCAGCAATCGTGAGTCGCGCTTCACAAGCACACACTTTTCACTCCAACTTTTAGGGCTATATTTTCTTTAGTAGGTTGATGCAAAAGTGTGTAGAAAAATATGCAATAGCATATTACGACCAGAAATAAAACTAGTACGTTGTAGATAGTGGGTGGGTGCCCTGTACGCTAGAGTGCTGCTTATAGCAGTCGCCCATGATGGGGGACGATAAGGGACATTTCAGTAGTCATTACATATACTGTATATGTAATGCTGTCTTCATTGAAAAACAACTGGGCTTTGCTTTAAAAAAAATAAGGACATTTCTAAGTAATCCCAAAATCTTTATTGGTAGTGTATATTACATATACATAATTTAGGTCCTGGTTATGTTCCTTTATTTGAAAGATAATGTCTGGTTCCTCTGCCAGTGATTGAAATATCAGAAGTCAGTTTATTGCTCAGCTTCTGCTAAAGACATTGATTTAATTAACGTTGTGAATACAAGCCCTGATAATGTCGGTTCACCACGGCGATGGTAGCTGGAATTATCTTGTTTACCGCAAGCAGCACGACCTCCGTTGACGCCACTCACTGTTTTTTGACAGTCACACTGTGCTGCAGATAGTGTCTGAACTCGTGTTACCGTTTCACAAACAGAGGCCTAACAAGGCACACTCCCAGATACCGCACACCTCAGGGGATGGGGGGTGGAGGGAGTTACAGGAGGTATCCTGGTAATTGGGTCCTCGGCCAGAAGCAGCCCTGAAACACGAGGGTGATGAGCATTGTTTACAGCTCGCTATGGGTTCTTATTTATAATGCATGGGCACCAGTTGTCCATTCTAACAACACAGGACGGTATCCATCGCTCAAAAACAGTCTCCTAGTTAAGTGAGTTGCAAGCCATAACATATATTTACAGGACTAATAAATGACAAAAATGTACTTTCTCCGTAACATTTTATAATCGTTACATGTTGTTGCCATGTGGAGTTGTATCATGCTTAAGTTGTGGTAATCTACTGTGCAGTAGATGTGTGTGCGTGGGTGTGCTTTGTTTAAGTAGCTGTGTGTACATGTGTGTAGGTTTAGTGTGCGGTGATTTATGATTCACATACTCGTAATATACTATATATATATATCCATTAATGACCACAATAACTATGCTGTGATTAACATATGTTGTTTATGTACCGGGTAACATGCACTCGAGGAAAGTGAAAAACCATGGAGCAATGTCAAGTAGTAACCAAATAATATCAACACAAAATCACAAAATGGATGCATTTGAAGGGCATGAATCGTTCTCTTAGTAATTAATTCAGTTAAAGCCTTATAGAATGAATAAGTATTAATGGACCAGGTAAAACACAGGTTCATGGTAATGGCCCTTGTTTGAATATAAAACGTGTTAAATTGATTTTATCCTGATCCACAGAAGAATGCCTCAAGGATTACTCAGCATCAAGCACTTATCGATTTCTTCGACTGTTTTCCTGTGAGTATACCTCCATTTAGCAAAGCTGGGTATTTACAAGGTAACCGTGTCAAGATTATGACACATACACAATCTAGTACACACTTTTTCAAGCACCAATGTAACCTTAGTCAACTAAGGCTGACCACACGTGCACCATTTATAATGAGGTGTAGCTGCATTCCAGTAAGTAGCGACTTGTGCTTCACAGCTCACTTAAATAGGTTGGCTTTCATTAAATGCTTCTAGGAGCTGCAAAGCGAGTTCAGTTTTTGTGGGAGGCTGTGGAGGTTGAAGGAAAATTACATAATGTTTGATTATTTCTTTTTCAGTGTTGGCTGTGGTTCCTCGTCGATTATATTTCCATAGAGAGATTGAGGAAAAGCACTGAGCCACATCATTGCTTGTAAACTATGTGTGGGGCTTTACAACACGCGGAAATGTGTGCAGGGTTCCCAACTGCATTTCTGTAAAAACAGAGCTGGTTTATTGAATTCTGGATGTTAGAGAAAAAAAAATACAAGACCACCCCTCTCTCTCAAACACAGACAACATTGTTTGCGTGAAACCACATTTCCAACTGAGTCATCACATTCCTACACAACACACAGCATTTTTAAATCATCGACAAAACCCTTCCAAGAATGTACCACAGCATGCAAACGACTGATACAATCTAAAGTTATCTACTGATAAAGATAACCGGGGAGCCAACCTGACTGTTCCAGTGTTTGACCCCACTGACCTTTAAAAAAAACAACATGTAAAGACTCTTGCCTGTTAATGCCTGGCCGCCAAGAAATGTTCCCACGCACACACAGTAAATATCCAATCCTGGATACTTGATTTCATGAAGTCTAGCATAAAATAGCCCTCTTTTCCCCGCAGGAAGTGTATAGTGAATTAACGATAGGGCGGGCAGGTTTAAGCTGCACAGATGGGCCGAGACTGCTGCATATTATTAGAAGTTATAGTTATTGTCGTCATCAGCATAATCATCATGTTCGTTATTTTAAAGTCATTAAATGCATGCATAGCAATTTGATCATTCCTTCCCTTGGGGTATAAGTGGATAATCGTAAGCTGTTGTTCTCTTCTCTGCGTGTATATATTGTTATTACAAATTTAGGGGGCACACGGGAGTTAGAATTGAGAAGTGGTGAGGGCTATTCTTGTGATTCTCATTGGCTTCATTCTCAGGAGCCCGTTCAAATACTATACAATATATTTTAGAGGATGAATTATAGTTTACCTCATAATATTTAGGTTGTCTATTAAACAACAAATGCCTGGCCCCAGACTGAGAAATTGCTATCCAGCTGTCAAATTAAACAGAGAATGGGTCATTGGAGCAGTATTTCCTGCATTAACATAGTCTGGAAAGAGGCTGCTAATCCATATGTTAATAAGACCTTCATTTAAATATAAGGAGAGAAATGGGCTGCGCCGTGGTGAGGCGATGATGATATTCCCAGACAAAAAGATCTCATCAAGATGTAAGTGCAGGGCTTAAGTCGTGGAGACGGGCAGCACTTGCCTATGAAAGACATTCCACTCAGAAATAATTCATTGTCTTGTTCCTGCAGAATCCCCTCCTCACCCCCCCCGACTCCCAAAAAAAATGAATTTTAAGCACCGGCAGGTCACACAGTGGACAAGCGGCGGTTAATCACTTTAACGACCCCGTGAATGTTTCACACATAACCACCGGCTGAACTTTTGTCAATGAAAATCAAAATTCCTATTTTGACGGTCACTTTGCATTATTCTTATTCAAATTCGTGATATCATTATGGATGTTTTACCCGCTCACAAAACCCCAGCAGCCTGTCAGCTCCGGATCTCTGCCATCATATCAGCGTTCCCGCCCCGTTGCCTGGACCACACGCAGGCATCCACACGCACGCTCGCGCACACACGCAGCCGCGCGTTCTCTCTTTGCAGACTCTAAATGGGCTGCCCCGACGGCGTCATGGCAGCAGCAGCAACAGTGAGTGGGAGCCAGAGGACAGGCATAACAGCACCCTCGAGCGAGTTTATGACCTTTTAGCGATAAGAGCCTTGTCTTAGTGGCTGAAAAATGTACAAGGGAACCATGTAGAAGCCGCGGTCCTCCACTGACGCTGAGACCTGCTTTAATCCACAACAATGGTACTCCGACGAGGAGGAAAAACTATTTAGGGCGGGGGGTGCGGGAGGGAGGGGGGAGGGGATAGCGGTCACATTGCACTCATTTGTGCAGCTAAGAGCCCACTTGAAGAGGCGATTAGGAAGTCCCCTGTGTGGGCCTACAAGATTTGCTTGCTCAGATGTAATCATCTAAAACCCAACCTTGTTGCACAGTTGTTGTCCGGCTATAAATAGGAATTCCGCGAAGGTAAACAATGGTTGAGTCAATGAGGAGACGAATACCAGGGCATTAAGGTATTACATTTACATTCTGGGCCTTTAGCAGACAGTTTTATCCAAAGCGACTTACAATAATTACCTTGTATAATGCAATAACTCAACTTAATGGCACAATACTCTTTTTTTTTCGCCATCATTTCCTAAATAATGCGTCACCTCATGTCCAATGAGACATTGTTATTATGTCATGTTGAGGAAAGGACTCAAATGACATATTTCACCTTCCCACGTCCGAATCACATTCGTCCCTGTTTCTTCCAGTATAATTTCCCCCCTCCTATGTTCACAACATCGCCCACCAATTCTCCTAAAGGTCCCTTGCGAATAACGAGTCCATATCCCCTTGGAAACATATTGACATTGTGACAAACCCCCACTCCATACATTGAGAGGCTTTTTTTTCTTCATATTTCAAAGTGTGGCTGGGTCAGAAGCAAGGACCACTTCTAAGGATCACCGCACAAATCTCTGCCACTCGGTCCCTTGGCACCTGCGTCAGGCGAGGCTGTGTCAGGGTAGACGACGTGCTTGGCTTCTACATCGCTTTCTGTGTCTTATCCTTCTCTCACCCGAGGAGCTGGTGGGAAAACTCTCATGTTAGGCTTTCAGCACTTTAGGACTCAATGTACAGCGTCCACCGGGACTAAACCACCATAGTGTCATAACAGTGGTTTTGAATCAGAAAAGAGAGATTTTCCTTTGGGGGGGGGGGGGGCTATATCTTTACGATCACAAGAGTGCCAGGATTTGTTCTGAGGGATGTTACAAGCTCACCTTGCAGAGTGCCCGTGTTACGTGTCCCTCCTGTTATGAGGCCTTGTCATTGGATTTGTCCTTTAAAAGGAATCGGAAGACAACAACCACAGCTGTATTATGGTGGGCCATAAAGTAAACAGTTTGAGTTACCTCAAATAGTGCTGAGACAAACCTGTTTCATTAAACAGAAAATAAAGAGGGAAATATGCAAACAGCTTTAAGGCCACACTTTTTACCTCACTGAAAATCCAAAATGAAGCTTTAGAAGTCGATTACTCCCAATGTGGAAACTCAAAGTACTCCATTAAAGTCAGGGAAGGCAATATGGACGAACCAGCCAAAGTAAGCTTAACTTTGAAAGTATGCAACTGACAACATCTCTCCACTCTTGTTTTGCCTCCCTGCCAAGCCAGCCCCCCCAAAAACACATAACTGGCTGGCCTAGCTTTAGCGATAGGTCTGCCTAGCCTTGTGGAAGAATCCAGTCATGCTTAAGGAGGGCACGGGCAGACTGCACGCAGGTAGTCGGGTAGGTAGGTAGACAGACAGGTGGGACATTTAATAGATTCCAATGGGCCTAATGAAAGTATTGGATGGGTTTATGGACTGCAACAGCCACAGATAGCAGATGTTTTTGTGTTTTGGTCAAAGTATTTTTATTGCTGTCATGATGTTTATAGAATTTAAAAAATATGGCAGAAAAGGTTTCTTAATTAAATGGCCTACCTTAAAAGGTAAGTTGAAGAAATATCCAAAAAGAGTAATCCAAACATGAAGATAATAAATCTCCCTCACAGGTCTCCCTGAAACTAGGCCTGTAACGTAAACACAGTCTCTAATTTTTTTTTTCCGTGCTTCTCTCCTGTCCTAAACCAGACGGCCATCTTGGGACACTGTGCCTCCAAACAAAACTCAAGTGTGGGTGTGGCCGAATTAACATACAATCTACTCCCACCAGCTTTCAATAACTCCCCTTTCCAAACACAACACAACTCAATTAGACGTGGGCACAAACAACAGGCCGCAACATAATTGTTTGATGTTATTGGACATCACCACAAGAAAAAGTCGCCAGTACATTTTAAAGAGTTAATTTTTGTTGTCATTAGGAAGTTATGTATAGCCCTTCCCTTACTGCAGTTTTTGCACAAAAGAAAACAAATACATTATGTTTCTTATGAAGCCAAATTCCCCTTGTGATTATTCATTCAACTCAACCAAGCCTATGCTGTTGGCATTCAGGCCCAAATCACTCTTTCAATAACAGGGCTTTTATCGAGAAACAAGAATAGCTCAACATGAAGCCAATGCAATCTATCTCTAATGGCCTCTTCCCTTCTGATGGCCGCAATGTTTAATCAGAATAAGAGCTAGGCTTTAACCCGCAACTGGCAACATCCATTATCTTGGCCTTGGCTCGTCGTTTGTTTGTTTTCTCTTTTTTTTTAAGGCAACCCTCACAGCTAGCATACACTCATCACCAGTCACTGACGTGGCAGCACGGAAGCAGAAGGCGGCCAGAAATAAATGAATGGCAAATTCCACCAGAATTCCCTTTTTCGACAGTTCTCTTTTTGCAACTTCAATGGCCGCTGTTGCCAAATATCCACGCCAGTCATCGATGTATGCGTTTATCAATATGGACAGGAAATCAATCGCATGGTTAAGCGTACCATCTGAAAGGCCCCTAGAGACCAACGCTCCACAACAAAACGCCGTAACCCAGTAAATATCCACCGTATTTCTCTGGCCTTTCTACATTCTTTCTGCGACTGCAGTACATTTTGCATGGCCAAATGGGATTGGTCATCCATCAGTAAATAATGGGTTGGAGTAGGTCAATAAAAGAAGTCCTTGCTGCAGACTTTTTAGAATCTGACATCTGGGCTGTGTCAGAGGGGAGCAAAAAAACACAGTCCATTTAACCCTTTTTTTGTCGTTAGCCGTAGCAAGGGTTATTTCCCGCCAAATTGGGCTGTTTGTAAAGTGGGCAAGTGCCTTGTGGTCGCTCTGGACTCCCCTGAACTGCATTGTCCCTGCTCTGGGGTCACAGTGGGCCTGCCACAGCATGACCTCTTGACCGCACGCAATCGTACATGCCATTCAAGCCTACTCACGCTAAAGCATTTCCTTTGGATCAGCGGTTCCCAAACTTTTATATATGTACCCCCTGTGAAAATGTACATGCTGCTGAGTACCCCCACGTACAAGACCGAAACACCGATAGTTGCTGCTTTTTATTTGGATTTCAAACAGGCGGTCTGCACCTGAACTCACGCAGCTGGTCCCAACAGCAGGGGCTGAAATTGTAGTTACAGTGCAATTTTCTGTTGCCTCTCTGTGTTTGGGCTGACCTTCATCACCAATTCATTCATCAACTCTTTTTTTCAAAAGGGAGCTATGAATGCTTATTTTACATAAGGCAACGAAGAGAAGTGTATGATAGGAATTACATTTTTTCCTCTGCGCGAGGACGTGAACAATGTTGTGATTGTTGGCCATTGGTTACAAGTGAATTATTTATTATTTTCACACATTTATTATTATCAACACAAAGTTCAATACTGTGTTGTTTCTCCTACCTAATATTTTCCAAGGTTTCGCTATAAAAATATTAAAAAATGTCTTGGTTCACAACTAACCTAACCTCTTTCTCACGAAGAAGGAAAACCTTTAGCCAACTTTTAGACAAAACGTCTCTGTTGTCATGGCAACATCTATCAACGACTGAGAGCAAGCTGTGCAGATCTTTCAGAGAGTGAGTTTCCAGTCATGGCTAAGCGAAAGGGGAGATGTTGTTAGACTGTGCCGCATAGATTTGTTTTTGGTTCTGAGACTCCAGCTAGCCACAGGACTGTTTGGGAAGGTAGATCACAGATTAATTTTAAGTACCCCCCTAGATCAATCCAAGTAGCCCCCTGGGGTAACTACCTGCGTACCCCACTTTGACAACCGCTGCTTTAGATGAACTAACTCTGATGTCACATTGCATCACAGGTCTGGTAAATTATATCTAAACCTGCACCTTGTAAGTTGTCCCATTTGCAATCTCTAGTGGCTTGAGTCATAGCTAAAGTTATGGCTACATCATTTTCCTCGTGTGTGTGTGTGTGTGTGTGTGTGTGTGTGTGTGTGTGTGTGTGTGTGTGTGTGTGTGTGTGTGTGTGTGTGTGTGTGTGTGTGTGTGTGTGTGTGTGTGTGTGTGTGTGTGTGTTGTGTGTGTGTGGTTGTGTGTGTGTGTGTGTGTGTTGTGCATGCGTTACGTGCACACATCTGTGTGGGCGGGGGGGAGGGAATGTGGACCATTAACAACAGTTCAAAGATGGCTGAATCTCTTGAGCAACTTGCTAGTTCGAGTAAGGAGCAGCAGTATAGAGGTTACATACTGCAGGTTCTGTATCGAATCCTTGTTATGCTCGTGCTGTATGCCGATTATTTGCTTTGTTTGACACGTTTCCGCTCACTTTATTTTGTCCCGCTCCTACGGTTCTTTAAACAGAGCGTCACACACTGTTTAAAGAACATTGCAAACTGTCCTCAAACCCATCTCCTTCTGCAACCAAGCCTTGAAGGAGCTTCCATAGCTCCCAGTGTGACAGGTATTTTGTTTTCCGTTGCGATGGAAGTACGACGCCAGATTTGCTTTTCTTATAGAAACTTGGGAGTCTGGCATCCTTTTTAATATCTTTTACATGACAGCAAAACAGTTTTCAGGTGTTGTGTGACATTCAACCAAGCATAAATGACTGTAGATGTTGAGTGCGACACAATCTCTGTAATCACATTGGCTGTCTGCCTCTGCGCTCTCCCTGATACCCACACACAACGCTTATTTATAGCATGCATTCAATAATATTTAGCCATTCCTGAAAATCCAATTTGATTGTAGCTGTAGTTGCCTCTCTCTCTAGACTCCCTCTGGGCTCACTGGCTTTCTGTCCGGTATTGTGTTCAATGTGTGTAATAAGTAGCATACACCATCCGAAGCTCAGTCGAGTTTTGATCCCAGAGAAATCCTTTAAGATGTAGAACGGAAACTGGAAATGGTTCTCTTTGATTGGATGTAATAAAAGAGCGATGCTCCCTGACTAGCTGACTCCCTGATTGTCAGTACCACCCGTGGGTGCACGCATCCCCCCCCATCCAAGGTCAGGCAGGTGGTTTTCTTGTCTACAAATCCTTGTGTTGAAGGAACTGAAGGGTGTGTGCAGCCAAGCGGCCGGTGTTCTCCTTGGGTTTGCAGTGAATAATTCCCCTCGAAAATAAAGCGTGAGGTAGTGTCTTATCTCCAGGGCACTGGCAGGTCAGCAGAAGCTGTAGGCAGACAGGGAGATGAGCGCTGCAGTGATATCGACAGCCGGCGCTGGCCATTGAATAAAGGGCTTTCTCCAGCCAGTGTGATGCTCTTTTACAGCTAATTGCCTCTTTTTTTTTACTCAGCAATACCACCAGCAAAAGCGCAGACGTTGTTAGAGTGTGTAGACGAGTGGTTGTGTGTGTGGGTGTGTATGGTTGTGTGTGTGTGTGTGTGTGTGTGTGTGTGTGTGTGTGTGTGTGTGTGTGATGTGTGTGTGTGGTGTGTGTGTGTGTGTGGTGTGTGTGTGTGTGTGTGTGTGTGTGTGTGTGTATGTGTGTGTGTGTGACCATGCCTTTGCCTTTACCTGTATGAAAGTGAGAGGCCGACAAACAGAGCCCCCGAGAAATAGCCAGCGGGGGCGAGTGTGTGTGTGTGTGTGTGTGTGTGCGTGCGTGCGTGCGTGCGTGCGTGCGTGCGTGCGTGCGTGCGTGCGTGCGTGTGTGTTGCTGGGTTGCTGTGTGTGTTGCTGTATGTGTTTCTGTGTTGCTGTGTGTGTGTTTCTGTGTGTGTCGCATGTGTGTGTGCGTCATGTGTCCATGTGTCCATGTGTCCATGTGTCGTATCCTATGTCTGCAGTTGCATTCTCGTGTGCACGCGTTTTTCATAATGTACAAAATAATGGCCAGTAGCTTCCTTTAATGAACCTTGTGCCAACGTGCAGTGCCACACAAGGTCCTGCCAAAGTCAACCAGTTGGCAGACAGCAGAATGGTCTCGCTGCATATTTTCGTTAGTTTTAGTTTTGTTCAGTTTTGTGCCTCTCTTTTTTAATGTCTTGCTGTGCTGAGGGGCCGCTAGCTGCCGGCTCTAGCAGCTCTCTGTGTTCCAGAAGGATCACGTAAAGGAAGTCAGGAGGAGGGTACCGCCAAGAGGAGGAGGAGGAGAAGGAGGATGTGTGGTGTCGCCTGAAAGCACCCCAGTGCTCCCTAGTGGACGCACACACGTACACAAACACACACACACACACACACACACACACACACACACACACACACACACACACACACACACACACACACACACACACACACACACACACACACACACACACACACACACACCCAGAAAGTTAACATTTGTATAGCTTTTTAAAGTTCTATTCCAGGAGTTACCAGATTTTTTCCCATAGAGACAATGGACACTTCCCTCAATTTTCTTTGTCGCTACTATGCCCCTATCTTTCAAATGTGTAATTGAGGGGGTTCCCAATAAATTGTCGACCCTTTCCCAAACCCTTGCCTTCACTGTCCACCTACCTCTCCAAAACTCCAGCAGCCCCCCCCCCCCCGACCCCCGCAACCTGTGCATCCGCCGTCCTATCTGAGATGCTGAACAGCCTAAACGGCCTGCTAATAAAAACAGACCTGGCAGTATGGGGAGATTGATAAAGGTGCTTATGTGCTCAACTCCCTGGCCACATGAACGCCTGTGGGCAGTGGAAAATGCCCACAAAAAATAACACACACACAAACACACAAAAAACACCTCTTACCATGACAAATCATGCCTCATTAGGCAGGGTTTCAATTTCTCTTCGGGGGGGGGGGGGGGGGTAGAAGGAGAGGGAGGTGGTCTGTCATAAGGGGGCTTCGAGCCTGGGCTCCATGACAATCCCATTAGATCATAAAGGAGTGCTGCAGGAAGTGGCCTGATGGAGCGCCACGCAGCCCGCCATGGCGTCGCAGCCTCGTGACGACGCCTCGTTATTTCAGTCCGCCGTGACTCAAAGCACTTTTTGAGATCCTGTCTCTCTTTTGCGTTGAAAATCCAAGGCTTCTTTATTTTTAGCCGGTAGGGGATGAAACCACACAAGCAAGAGGGCCAGCTGTTGGGTAGCGTTGAAAAAAAAAGTTTGACCGTGTCTGTGAAGGCGGTATCTCACATCAGAGAGCCCAAATCCTATTAGGTTATTAGAATAGTGATAACGAACAGCTTAATTGCAGGGAGACGAAACCAAAAAGATTAGCGGTACAAAGCTGTAGGAACCTCTTTAGTTTTCTAGAGCATTGCTTTGAACAGCGATCTCATATGGCGTGTGATTAGAAGACGCAATCTTATATCCGATCACACTCGATAATCACGTCAAGTGGTGAACCCCCCCTACCACCCCAAAAATATCATTTGGCAATGCGCAACATCGTTGCGCATAAGTAGGTCAACACCACGTGTCACAGTGCTTAAAATGTCGAGCACACACACACACACACACACACACACACACACACACACACACACAACACACACACACACACACACACACACACACACACACACACACACACACACACACACACACACACACACACACACACACACACACTGTAAGTAACTGTTTAGCTAAACCCCGGTACCCGGGACACATTCGCTTCACCATTAATCAAAAAGAAACGTAAACAAACCAGAGAGGCTAAAGAGAAAGGTATGACGAAAAAGCTGCATACTAAGTAGGGAGTGAATACAGGAAAACATGGGCAAAGTCACCCTAGGTCTGACTTATTTCCATAACAGTGACACCAGCATTAACTACAACCTGGTGGACTCATTAATATGTCTCACGGCTTCTTTCTCTTCATCAGTCGCCATATCAGTATTTACCCACGCACTTCCTACCTCATGGAACGACGCCTGCAGAAAGCCAACAGGGCGACACATTGGTGCCACGAACGTGCGACTCTACAGCGCACAAAGTGTGTGATACGACCGCCGGTGGAATGTTTATGAGGAGGAGGTAGGGCCTTTGTATCTGCGAGGGGAGGAGTAGTCTCTCCAACCCAAAGGATGGTGGTTCCATCTCTTATGAGCTGAGACAAATGAGCTGTCGGACTACCCTGACAGTATCCCTGCGGCATCCTGACCGCCACAGATGAACTGCTGCAGGTTCAAGGGGACAGCCTCATTTGAATGCATTCACTTTTTATTCATTTGAGCAGGTGCGCGAGACATAGGTGTCATGCCATGGAATGTTGCAAATTGTTCGCCACTGCTCAGCCACCCAGATCACCACGGTGACCCGAATGTGGCGCACATCAGATTTTGAAGGAGTGGGGGTGGCTCTCTGGCTGAACCCCACGAGCGCACTCACCGTGCGGGTCGCACACCTTGTCGCGACGCAGGGTAAATTACCACATGGGGTCCCATGCTACATGTCATTCCCTCTAATCGCCAACCTGCTTTCCTGTCTCTCTTCACTGTCCCGTCCATAAAAGCTACAAAATAAGCCAACTCAATAAAAGGGCAATGCTGAGTATAAACTCAGCACGCTTTAGTTTTAATAGTATAAGCTGCAATTGCTCTGCCGGGCCAGGCAGAGCTATATTTGCACAAAATGCAGAAAAACCAAAAACCCAACGGAAACGTTTCAAGTGTTAGATGTTAATCTATCGATGATGTACTACGCCAATGCTAAGCCGGAATGAATCCATTAAGGCGCCCCAAACTATAAAATATTCGGATAAATTGTATCCTGCACTGCACCCACAAGCAAGACAAGAAAGCATAAACAAGCAGTCAGCGACTAGTTCCCCTATAGTACTCCCACTTTGCTTGTGATGGGCAGCAAATGCAGATTTCAAACCCAGTATGGATCGCAGCTCCAAAGTGACGCTGTCATGGCTGACATTGAGACATGTTGAAATGATGATGACTATGTCCGGGGTACGACTTGATCGACAGGGAAAAAGCCCTCAGGGTAACGGCAGTTGAAGGGGGGGTGCATGTAATCTGGGTGGCTCCTGGAGACCCGATTGATTATTGAAATACATAAATAATGAAGTGGCATGTCGTTCGGACTGGGCCATCGATTTCGCCATTAGCGACTGATTGATACACGCTTTAAATGTCAGCCATCGACTGATTGCCCTCAGTCGTCACGGATCATACTTTGGACACCGTTGTCATCTTCATGTCGTGTCGCGGTTGCCTTCGCGACCGACAAAGAGAGGATGCCAACAGGAGGGCAAAATCGTGTCATTCCTAGCTGAACTTTGAACAACTTTAACTTCGACCGAGGACAACAACAAGTGTGCTGGGTTGTCGAAGGGCGTCGGGGAGGGAAGATGGAATATCAAGAGCAAATGTTTTGCTAAGGATAAAATGCTAGCCTTATCGTGAAGGGCTCCACCACAGTACCGACTGCAAACAAAGTCATATAGGCATTCCAGGGTGAAAGTTAATATGCCCAGAACTATCTTCCTCTCCCTTCCGTTGACTGAACTTTCCAAATATTTACCTTTCAGGTAGAACATTCAAGTTGGGATTTAGTTGTGAGCCTTTTGGGGGGGATCCCTTAAAGTCCACGCAGTCAAACTAGTCTACTTTTCCATGACAGTAAAAGGGAAAGTACCCCATGTCATGCGTTTACTCAGCAACATTTTCCCCCCTCTTTTTTTAGTTCCAGTGCTGAAAACCGCCACAACATTGAAGACAACCTTTGGCCCGTCAGCCCATTGCCATCTGAGAGCTTGTTTTGCTAATGGTGCGGACTGCTCACGACCACACACACTGGCCTGGCCGCGGTGGTTAGTGCTAGCAGGGGCCTGCTGTAGCACTGTGTTAGCAAGGAGCGGGCTAATGATGCGGACCCAGTAACGATCCTCCGGTAGCCATATATAAAACTGCCCGCTGAACATAACCGGGGTTAATAAAGTGTGGGTCAACTCTTTAGCGCACCTGCCTGCCTCTCCGAGGCACTGTTATTTCCATGTGCATTCCTAGTTTTTATTAACGTATCTATGAGCTCCATTGCTCACGCGGGTGAGGGCCATGTGTGGCGTTCTATTGTGTCTACAGCAATGCATTTAATGAGCAAACAATAGCTGTAGCCTTAGTTTAGTTTAGATAGTTTATTTCGAACATGAGCCTTAGGGGTAGATGAGAAGTTTCCACAAGAACTGAACGAATACATTTATTAATACGATTTTGCTTCTGAGTACGTGTGTGAGGATATGTGTTTGTATTTGTGTGTGTTTGTGTGCGCGTGTGTGTGTGTGTTTGTGTTTGTGTGGTGTGTATTGTGTGGGTGTGTGATCCCTGATTCATGTGAGGATACAATGGGACAGTGATAGCAATGGGCGGAGTAGGTGTGACGGAGGGGAGGGGAGGGGAGGGGACTGACGGGCGCATCCTATCAGTTTCGGGAGATCAGATTTGGGGCGTCTGACAGGTTTCCGTTGGTAAATCGTCTGCCTCTCCAAGCCTCCCTCATCAAAGTGATTAAGCAATTACCCTGATTGTGCCGCCGCTAAGAGGAGCGAAGGGGGGACCCCCCCCCCTTCCTCCTCCCCCCCCCCCCCAACCATCCTCCTCCCCCCTTGAGTATTGAGTGCTAAAGCTTTCTGGGAGATAACCGCTTCATTTGTGCTTCATCAAAACAAACCCTCTCTCTCCCTCTATCTCTCTCTCCCCCTCTATCTCCCTCTCACTGTCTAGAGTCTCTGCAGCCTGCGCTTCTCTCCCTCTGTCGGTGAGCAACAGACAGACAACAGCCCGGGGGGATTCAACAAAGGAGGTACACCTGGGGAGGAAAACACAGAGGTTATCCAGGTTTCAAGTGGCTCCTCAGGGCCCCTCTTACCGTATATTTGGGCCCACTTGTAGAGGTCTTGTCACAAACTTTATCTCAATAGCAAATAAGTCTGTCATCGGGTGACGGCAGTACACAGCAGGTGGACGTGGCCACTCGTGAATATCCCCCTGGTCTGATAATGAAGGGGTCACTAGGCTATATCACAACTTTGAAAAGGTATGCAGCCGGATTGAGCTTTCCAGTTTCTATTTTGCAGCCCTCAAGTCCATTTATCTGGAGATCTTCTCAAAATGTCTTCACATCGAAGAAGATTATTCCACTTTGGTTGAATTCAAATTCAACACAATTTATCAGATCATATTTCATCAAAGTGAAATCCAAATACCATTGTGTGTGTGTGTGTGTGTGTGTGTGTGTGTGTGTGTGTGTGTGTGTGTGTGTGTGTGTGTGTGTGTGTGTGTGTGTGTGTGTGTGTGTGTGTGTGTGTGTGTGTGTGTGTGTGTGTGCTGCGCCTGTATGAGCGTGTGTGTCTCCGTGTCGATGTGTTTGCATGAGTGTGCCTGTGGTTACGTGCGTGTGTGTCAAATAGAAAAAAAGAGACAGCCTGCGTGCGTGATAGCATTTGTATGCAGACGCCGGTCTATGAGATGGAAGTCTCGAAAAGAGAGAGAAAGTGGGGGAGAGAAACAGCTTGAGGCCTGGGGAGGGGGGGGACTGACTGACAGAGAGACTGACAGACAGACAAACAGAGGCTGATATAAAGGAGATCAGTGAACTTACCCCGCGAGGCTATCTGAAGAAAGAGGCGTGGGTCCGCAGCCCGTATAGCCGCGGTGTATTTGTCCTCCATCCCGGGGACCTGCGCTCTTTTCTCGGGCATGAGCCGAACCCTGAGCCGGCCCCCTTCCGCTCCGAGCCACCACTCAAGGATAGATGTCAGGTCCATTTCCAAAGTAAATACGGGGGCATCCTCATAGACCAACAGTCCGCCACATCCCGTCCTCACCACATCCTCCCCTATTTCCACCACGACTTGGTTCGATTTTCGGCTGGCTTTAGTCAAGCCTAGACTCAGAACTTTGGACAGCGGCCGCGTGCTGACGTGAGACGGGAGCCGTCCGGCGGTGGACACGTTCGCGCCAGCCGTCTCCACCGCGGCCAACTTCGAGTCCGTAAAAGTTGATATTGTCTTTTGCAAAGGTATGCAATGCATCTGCAAGTTGGCACGCACAGTATAGCAGCCATTAAAAGTCAGACAATCCCCGTTCAGCGGTCTTTTGATGAACTCGCTCAGATAATTGCGCAGCAGAGAAGGCACCGCAAAATCCACTGCCAGGTTTCTTCTCTTTTGCCTGGAACTTATTGTTTGATTCATATCCCTTTTGCCACCACCGGCGTCCACACTGGTGTTGCCCGAGCCCGACGTAGGGGCATCGAACCCGGTGGTGGTCCTTGGCCACTGCGCGCAATGCAGCTCCGCCAAAAATGCCGCAGACCAAACGAACAAAAACAATATCCTGATCTTCATGCTTCAAAATGGGTATGTTTCTCTTCGGGGGGAAGCCTCGCTCCAAGTGTATCGCTCGCCACGGTCACCTATGGCGCGTCCAGAACGGCTTCCCAAATCAAACCGCGAATCGATGATGCTGCGGGTCCCGATCCTCTGCGCCGGTGCGCACCCGCGGCAAGATGAGGAGGAGGAGGAGGAGGAGGAGGAGTAGGATTCGGTTCACATTTGTTTATCGGCAAATTTCTGTCCTCGTCCTCTTTCTCTTGGATCTCAGAATCCAGACCTGTGCTCCAGAATTCCCCTCGCTCCTGAATCAGACGCCTCCCTTCTCCGGGACAGTGATTGATATGCCGGTGGGGTCCGCACCGGTGGCTCTAAAAAGACTCCTTGTCTCCTGGTGTCCACTGGTGTCTCTCGCTCTGCAATCAGATCGCAGTATCGCAGCGACTTACCCCTTGACTCCCGATTCATGGAGGGATAGTTTTTGCCGTCAGCTCTACATCGTGAGTTCAACTTTCTTTTCAACGGGTGTTGGTGAAAGCTTTGGTTCAATAAAAGCAAAGCAAAGGAAAAACTCGGGGGTGGCTCGATCTGGAAGAACGCGTAATCGTTTGGTGTGATGTGATCCGGTGGAGGGTCGTTTCGTCGTCGCTGTTGTCGCCTGTTGAGCTCATTTACATTCACGTTTGACGTCAATAAAACCCTTTATTTCCCTTCTTTCGAATCCCAAGCGAGGAGCCGCCAGAACATCCACGGCACGAGCCGTTTGCGTTATGGGCACAGTCAGTGAGTGAGTGAGTGAGTGAGTGAGTGTGCATGCGTGCGTGCGTGAGTGTGCGCGCGTGTATTTGCGTGTTTGTGTGCGTGTGTTTGTGTGCGTGTGTATGTGTGTCTGTCGAATCCCAAGCGAGGAGCCGCCAGAACATCCACGGCACGAGCCGTTTGCGTTATGGGCACAGTCAGTGAGTGAGTGAGTGAGTGAGTGAGTGTGCATGCGTGCGTGCGTGAGTGTGCGCGGTGTGTTTGCGTGTCTGTGTGTGTGTGTGTGCGT
>OLKM01000020.1:766326-862834 GCA_900291075.1 Melanogrammus aeglefinus
TGTGTGCGCGCGCATGTGAATGGGCATGTATTCATTGGTGTGTGCATATACTGGTGAAGGGGGTGATGTTGACATCAAACTGAATTTGAAACCTTGTGGTGCGGTGGCGGCATTAGCATGCTACCCTTGGATGCGCTCCGTCTTTATGGCTGATATCGCACATTGATACTTGCAGGATCTTGTCGGTAATTACTGGAGTCAAGGTGAGATCGTGTTTCCCATTGTGAGCGCTGGTGAGGGGTGAGAGCCTATTCCTCTGAATGGGCAAAGTAACATTAGCACCCGCTTAAACGCAATCTTGATAATTTAGGTCCAGAATGCAAATGGCGGTGAAAAGTGCTGCGATCACTCATTTGGAACGAGGCGATGTCTGCGGTTATTAATAAGAGATTAGACACATTGCTTGAGTTATATTCAAAGTGATTTTTAAGTAGTAAATTTCAGACTCAGTCACGTAGTCAGTTCTATTCTTTACCCTGAATAGATTTTAATGAACACAGTATCTCTCGCATGCTTGCGATGCAAATAAATGTGTATAGGTCCGTGCATTTCCATCACTGGCACTAAGACCATCCAACAAAGGAGATGCAGAGAGTGTGTACAGTTTCAGGTTCACTGTGCCCAGTTAACGGCCATGCGGCACTCATTCTAATGGCCAGGTACTTGGAAACCCATTTAAGCGGCTATCAAGCCAAACTTAATTACTCTCGGAGTAATCAAGCATGTCCGCTTTTCAACCCCTTATTCTATAAACCACCCTTGGCCCCCAGGTAACTGTCCCACGCCTCAGCTTTATCAGTGCCTTCCTTTTCCTATCCGCTGTTGTCCTTCACCATCGTGACTTGGGTTTGAAGTCGGACTCACGGGCTCCCGGCCTCCGGAAGAGAGGGAGAGAAAGTGCAGGAAGGAGTGACACGGTCATGCAGGATGATAAATCACATGCAGAGAAACTGTTCTCGGGGAAGACCTCTGTGCTCCACCAGAACTACGTCCGAAGACAACTGGCACAGCCTATAAATCAGCGGCTAAACCTCCACCCTCCACAGACCAACCCTCCTGCATGTTTTCCCTCCTTTGAGCTTCCTGCGCTGGCCAAACCGACAACTTTTAGAGTGCAGCCACTCAGAGAGTAACGGATGTTGGTCGATTCTGATGATTGATTCCAAGTCGATACCGTCACGTGCTAGCCCTCCTCGTAACCCCATTGGTCCGTTCCGTAGGTATTTTCTGCATGCGTGGCCGAACCTGCATTTATTTTTTTGCCTTCACAACTTCTGACGCTGCCATCTTCTCTTTCCTATGAATCACATTTTTTTAACCTGGCTTGCTGAATAAAAGAAGAAGATTATCGTAGTGAATACAGTTTTGGCAGGTCTCCTGTTGACATCCGTGAGAAAAGTCTTCGGTGGTCATCTTTTAGGGTGCCAGCGCCCAGGTACAGCTTGTGAACTTTTGATAAGTGGCAATTTCCCAGAGTAGTGGGGCTTGAAAAATGCCAGCGTTTTAACTGCAGTCCACTTTCCCCCTTCACACACTGCCAAAAACAACATTAATCATGCCACTGTATAGGTCTGCTGCTGACCTCTGCCATGCAGGTTACTTTTATACAAAAGATAATTTCATGATTTCTATGTAAAATAAACAGAACAAATTACTCAAATTGTAATACGTTGGTCACTGAACTGAACCAAATGGCTGCTTTTCCAATTCTCAGGGCTACGATGAAGAAGTAATGAATACGGGTGCCAGGATTTAATATGGCCTGATATGGGAGTGGACAAGGCAGTCCAGTTGGTAGAAATAATATTTCAAAGGCCGTAAAGGACACATCGGGAATTGGGATTCCGAGACATTTGCAGGCACAGCGTTGAGATTTCAGAAAAGTACATTTTCTTTACTGGCACATCAAGGTCAAAGAAAAACTGGCACAAAACAAACTGTCCTTCTACTTTGATAAACATGTTATGAGAAATCTGACAAAGAAACACAATCTGCAAAACATGGATGAAGGACAATATCATTGAGGACACTATAGGGAGGAACATAATATCTTGTTATGCTCTCATTCCAAAGGGAACTCTATAGGACACGATTAAAAGCTAATTTGAATCCTAATTAGGCACCAGATATCTCTCTGCACGATGAGTAGTGGTCCCATAAACAAGCAAACACATGTTAGCTCTCTGCATTAAGAAGCAGCATGTGCCGGACTATCTATATTGGATGAATCTGATGACAATGAGAACCTCAATGCATCATGGGAGATAATTTCGGATGCTCATATCAATTGTATACTTATTTGATGGTGCATGTGTAACCTGTGTTGTGTTTTTTTTCCTTCAAGCATGGACTCGGACGCTCAACATTGGGTGCAGCGGTTTTATTGCTTGCACAATGGGTTAGCAAACATAAAGGACAGGTTTTAAGAATTTCCTGGTCCGCCTGCAGCAGATACTGTCTTTTCTGCTGCAGGACATCCCGAATGCAAGATTAGTGAAATATCAAAATAAAAGTCTTAACCCAATGATACAGATTTAATTATTTACATACTCATTTGATTTGCTTTGTTACGCATGGTTTTTCAAATACACTAAATTATGTGTTTCAACACTAAAATGTACACTTCAATTTCAGACCGCACTACAAATGGGTGGGTGCTACATAGGTCCTCGGAGGGATCGGATGAGCAGAACCTATGTGGTCTGACGAATCCAAAGTGTACAATTGCATTCCAGAATGTTCGTCCCATTTCCATTCTGAAGGTGGAAACAAGGGCCTCATTAGCTGCTGTTTTTAATTACAGGGTCTACCGACCAAATTTTAAAGCAATGCTGTATTTACTTCGATTGCTCTGAATTGACTGCATTCATTATTGTGGTCTCAAAAGTGCTGAAATAGCCCTGTTTTGACAATGTCTTGAACCAGACATCCTACCTGTACAGCTCTGAAAGGGAAAAATTTGTTTACTAATCCAAGGAGTTTTCTGTCCATAGGTCACAAATTATTATAAACAAAAATTAATTCCAAAAAGCTAATGCAGTACGATTATGCAGATTCAATGATCGATTTTGGCCTTTAAGTAATTAAAACCAAACGTTTCATTTTTTTACTATGTACACACAATGTTGAAAATATGTACAGATGACGGGAAATTAACGGAAAAGGCGGAGGATAGAAATGTGTTGTGTTTGGTCATGATCGTTGTTTGTGTTGTGTTTGGTCATGATCGTTGTTTGTGTTGTGTTTGGTCATGATCGTTGTTTGTGTTGTGTTTGGTCATGATCGTTGTTTGTGTTGTGTTTGGTCATGATCGTTGTTTGCGTTGTGTTTGGTCATGATCGTTGTTTGTGTTGTGTTTGGTCATGATCGTTGTTTGCGTTGTGTTTGGTCATGATCGTTGTTTGCGTTGTGTGTTTGGTCATGATCGTTGTTTGTGTTGTGTTTGGTCATGATCGTTGTTTGCGTTGTGTTTGGTCATGATCGTTGTTTGTGTTGTGTTTGGTCATGATCGTTGTTTGCGTTGTGTTTGGTCATGATCGTTGTTTGCGTTGTGTTTGGTCATGATCGTTGTTTGCGTTGTGTTTGGTCATGATCGTTGTTTGCGTTGTGTTTGGTCATGATCGTTGTTTGCGTTGTGTTTGGTCATGATCACATGTTGCTGGCCACCACTCGATGATGTCATTGCCTCGGTTCATTATTTTGACGCATCAAAGCATAGGTTAAAACTGACATGCTGAACACACACACACACACACACACACACACACACACACACACACACACACACACACACACACACACACATCTCCACCTCAACGCAAGCAAAACTAAGGAGATGCTGTGGACTTTGGGAGGACGCAGTGAGGGACAACACTCCTTTAAATATAAGGGACCCCGGGAGAGGTGGATACATTTAAGTACCCCGGTGTCAGATCACTGATGATCTGACGTGGTCTACCCACCTGGATACCGCGGTAAAGAAAGCCAGACAGAGACTGTTCCATCTCAGGAGGCTGAAGAAATTCAGTGCATCCAAACCAGTCCTGCGGAGCTTTTACACCTGCACCATCGAGAGCATGCTGACTGGGAACACCACCGCTTGGTTTGGAACACCACCATGCAGGACCGTAAGGCTCCTGACACGCAAGCAAAACTAAGGAGATGAACGTACCATAGGGGGGCAACTCCCTAATCTAGGATTTATTTTTATCAAGCGGTGCAAGGGCAGGACCACCAACATACTGAAAGACCCCAGCCATCCAGGCTCCGGACTATTCTCTCTGCTCCGCTCAGGGAGCAGATACCGCTCACTGGCGTCAAAGACTGAGAGACTCAGGAAGAGTTTCTACCCCCAAGCTGTCAGGTACCTAAATGGTACTGATTAAGAAACCCCCCTATGTGCAAATGGCCCTCTGTTTTGAATGTGTTTACTGTTTTTTATGTTTGTTTGTGCCACTATTTAGCATGGAGCCGACTGAGAACATTTCACTGCAATGTATTGTGTATGTGACAAATCAAATCTGAATCTGAATCAGACGTAAACATATTCATACATACATACACATCCAGACACAAACAAAGAGACACACACATACAGAGCTCAGCGCTGACACACACACACGTTCCTTGATTCAATATTTACTATCAGTAAGGACGCCTGAGCTGCATTCCCTTGCCCTGCAGCATGCGTCTCAGATCTCTCGCGTTGAACGTGCTTATAGACGCTTATGGACGAGGATCCCTTCGCTTGGAACCGATGACTACAGCCTCAGTGGCTTCATTGCCCGTGGTGACCTAAAGAGAGAGAGTACCTGAGCGCCATCTCTCGCTCTGAGCTGATCAGTGGCCAAACAGAGAACTGAGCCCAGCCTGAAGCGAGACGCGATGGGGGGATACCCTCTGAGTTCACACCCAGGAGCTCCCAGTCCTATCCCTTCACCTTCGCTAAGAGTACACGAGCAAATAAATAAAGAGGCACACCCTCCTAGGAAATAATACGATCCCGAATAAATAAATAAATGAAAAGGTAACCCTGGTGATTCATGCGGCAATATGGGATGCCGCTGCGTACGGCACACGCCCTGGGCATCAATCAGACGGGCCGATCAAGGCGGGCCGGGGAGCCCCACTGGCCCGGGCCTAAAAGGACGCCGCGGCGCACGCCACGTCCCCTGGCTCAAGGGCCGGGTGGACGGACAGCACGGGGAGTGGAGGGGCGCAGGAGGAGCCCCTCAATTAGTTCCCTATCGACCTGCTGGAGCCTAATGGGTCAACCTCTGATGGATTCCTCGCCGTGCCTGCATGGCGGATCAGGAGGAGGAGAAGGATAGCCAGGGCTGGGCTGCAGCAATCCAATCTCCCTGCGTACAGTCGGAGCTGCAAGCCAAGGTAAAGTGATGGTTAGAGGAGTGGCCGATGCACGGTGCCGGGGTACTCTCTCTGTCCCCCTCTCTCCCCTCTCCCCCTCTCTCCCTCTAACACATCTGTTCGGATGTGTCTGTGAATCAGGGTTAGTGGTTGATATCCATCAGAGGAGGTGGGATTTGTGGTGTGCGGGGGAGGGATGGGGGCTGATGATAGGTGTGGTTGTAATCTTCCATTCCCTTGGTAAGGTGTTCACAAGTGGAGGTAAAAAAAAACAACAAGAACACCAGACTAGCTTCTTCTTGTTAGAAAGAAAAGCATAGTGCAGCAGTGATATTTATTGTAATGACGTTACGGCAGGATGGGCGGAGGCGCGTACCAGAAATAGACCGGCCGCAAAAGTTTCACTTTATCTCAGGCGTGCAGCCGTGATATTCTGTGCTTTTTGGTTGTTTACTTCTTCTGGCTGCACACACCACCTCGTCTCCCTCCACGTCTATCTCCTCTCCTTCGCCTGCGTGAGAACGCTGCTTCCTTGGTAACTGGGGGTTGTGTGGGTGAGCAAAGAGCGGTGGGTTTGTCCTCAGGAATTTGAATTGTGTTTGGTGTTTAGTATGCATTACTCGCGGTTTCTTTCATTATGCACTTGTCATAAAAAGCGAAACAAGAGAAGAGCATAAAAACTGCAAAACAGTATGGGAGCCGCAGAAATGGCCAGGTAATATGCAGTATATTACCGTAGCAAACACGCTGGCTAGCGTTTGGCGTAATGAAGGACACTTTTTTTTTCGGGTAAGCAGATGCACGAAACGCCATAAAGTTGGATCACCAAATGTGCTTAGGATTTCCCTGAGGTACACTCAATAGATATCTGGGATTTGGCTGTCTTACCGTGTCACAGCTAGCCTGGGCTGAAAAGGGTCGTTTCAGTGACGCCTTTTTTCCCCGTTTTGTTCAACTGTATTTCTACAGTGGCCAGTCTACAGTGTGGTAATTTGAAACCTTTACAGATACTTTTTCTAAGAACCGTTTAGCTTGTCAGCCCATTGGGGACGGATTATTTTAATACTGGCTGAGTCTGTGTTCACTGTTAGCCAATTTGGTGCTTAGAGATTGCCCCTATCAGCGACATGATTGTTCCAAACAAACATAAAGTGAACAAAAGGGAAACGCACCGTTTACCCAGATTTGAGATTGTTCACTTCGACTTAGTTTGAGACTAACTCTGTAATATCAGTCCTAGCAAAGGCCATTTTTCATCCCCACCGAATCCACAGAGTAATATTCAACTGACCTTACTAAAGAATGCTGTTACTATAACTCAAGACAGGTCCAGGCCAGTACCAGCCACATGCCGTTACCGTGGTAAACACAGTGCGTCAACACAGTGTGTCTTAACAGGACATCGCCTCTGAACCTCAGAGGAAGCCAGAAAACAAAATCCTGCAAATACACATTGACAATATGACAAACGCCTGGAGGAGTAGCTTTACGGAGGAGGCACACTGGTAGTTTTCTTCCAGGGGATGATCGCTACGCATCACAGAGACATGATCAAGCAGGTGTGGACCACCTCCACGGGACCCCCCCCCAACAGTTGATGGTGTGAGTCCAAGGCGGGAAGCTTTGGCCCCCCCATGTCGCCCCGGTATTGTGGAGGAAAGAATTCAAGCAATGAAACCGGCTCTGTTGGGAGTGAGTGATGAAAGCTAGCCTGTAGCGGGCGAACGGAAGGCGCAGGACTGGTTGAACACACTGATAGGCATTTTCTTACTTTACCTTTTTTTTTACATATCTATTTAAATGTTATTACTTTATTTTATTGTATGTTTGCTTGAGCTTCCTGCTAAATCTGAAATACTTTGATCCTTCTAAAAATACAATTTTTTACTTTGCCTTTGTTTGTCTTTAACATCTTTTTTATTGTATTATTACAAATCATATTGTATGATAATGTCTCTATGTGAAGCACTTGGAGTCTGCCTTGTGTATGAAAAGTGCTGTACAGACAAAGTTGCCTTGCCTTGTCTTGCCTTGATATCTCTGTGCGTCTTATCATGGCGACAGCTCCCTCTGAGCCAGATAATACGCATAAAGAAAGAGCCAGCAGCTCAGAGTACCCATCTACAATGACATGGATGTCAATAGAAAGGTTTTATTCTGTTTTTTTGTTTTTTAACTGACCAATCTTTTAATTTTTTGTAAGCCAGGGTGACTTAAATCGTTTCATAAAATGGTATCAACCAGAAACGGCAAACCATTACCTCCCCTCGTTTAATAAAATGGTTCCAACCAGGGAGGGCAAACCATTACCCCCCCTCGTTTAATAAAATGGTTTCAACCAGGGAGGGCAAACCATTACCCCCCCTCGTTTAATAAAATGGTTCCAACCAGGGAGGGCAAACCATTACCCCCCCTCGTTTAATAAAATGGTTTCAACCAGGGAGGGCAAACCATTACCCCCCCCCCCCCCCCCCCTTGTTTAATAAAATGGTATCAACCAGGGACGGCAAACCATTGCCTCCAACTACCGCACTGACCCGTGGGAATCAGCATTCCCATCAACCCCTCAGTGCTTCAGTGGGACCCCTTGATTAACCGATAACCCATCAATCACACCGCACCTGCATGCATCCCCTCATCCCCGACCTAATGGTGATGTGGTAGCGATAAGGTGGCCCTGTCTTTGTACGCTTGTTTAAAAAAAAAAACTTTCGTCAAAACTGGCGTATCCAAATGGCTGTTCTATCGGGATAATTATCTATTTTTATGTCTGCTGCAGGAGATTAGCTCATGCCACGGGGGGGGGGGGGGGGGGGGGGGGGGGGCGGTATTAGCGGCTTAGCTCTATATGGGTGTCATGACTTTGGTGAGAAACCGTCGATCTGTCAAGCCCCCCCCTCGTGCGGTTGAAAGGTGTCGAGGAGAGAGACGTGCACCTTGAGGAAGGTAGAATCTCATCATTGTATTGTTTGGATTTTAGATTTGATTTTATGCACATTATCCGTCATCGCGGCTGTCCATAACACCCGCCGCTAAGTGTGTCTTGGCATTCCACAACACACTTAGTGAGCGAGGGACTGAGGGGGGGGTAGGGGGAATTGCTGGTTGCTTTGTGCTGCGTTTTTCTGAGACATAAGTGATTTGGAGCACGGCTAATTTGTCTGGCGACACGGAACACAAGGTCTTGTCATTCTTTAAGAACACGCCTAAGCACTTCCAAATGATGAACTGTCCGTCAGAGGACTACTCCTCACAAAGGCGGGAGGCAGAGAAGGCTTCACTGAATTAGACTATTGTGTGGGAACAAGCCCTTTGCCTGTTATCAGACAGCGCCACGCCTCTGAGGTGCTGTTGGCTATGAGCAGGGGTGTATTGAGCATCGAGGATATTATGCAAACTGTGTGCGACTGCATACACTACCTCGTTTGTCAGAACGGTACATAGATGCAGATCCAACCGTAATATGAGAAGGAGATATCTGGGGAAAATGATCACTCAATGTGTGGAGCTTCATCAATTGTAGTTTACCTTTATGGGTTCAGCTGGGTGCTAAACCAGTTCAAGTAGCCTAGGTATTGTTCCCAGACAGACAAAAAACGGCAATGGACACAGTGCCAGACATCGGATGACAACCGAACACAAAGTGTACTTACCTTAGTTAATCTTTGTGCCGTTTTAAATGAGAAATCCACCCCCAGAGTGGGGGTGGATTTCCGACAACGTACATATTGACACCTGATTGTGAAGTCCCTCTGTGATTTCTGGCTGCTGCTGCTAGTGTGTTCAAAAGGGAATCAGCATCTCTTCAGAGCCCTTTTCTCATTCTCTCCGCCCTCCTCTGCTAGTTGGTCTCCGCCTCGCGCAGGCCTTACAACGCAGGTAGAAGCGCAGAGTGAGGCCCGGGGAAGGCGATGTGTGCATCTTGTTAGCTGACGACTATATGACCTACTTCCATTTTCCCCCTTCCTCCCTGGCTAGGCTTGTGAGAGCACTCTTTCAAAGCCCTTCTGCCTTGTGAGGCATAGAGAAGATCAGACAGGTGTATGCGTGCGGGTGTGTGCACGTGGATACGAGCCCGCCTGTGTGTGAGCCGGCGGTGGAAGCCGAGTCCCCCCCGTCACACTGAATCCAGGTATGCCAGGGCTCTCCTCCTCAGAACATCGGCTGGGTCCGACGGGGTGGGAATCCATTTGATCCACTTTAAGGCCTTCAAGCGAGCCTTAAACGGCGTTGTGGCGTTGTCGTGCCGCGTATAACATGAGTCACGGGTTTGTACCCATGGATCATATGGGCCATTACTGGAGCACTTAGGCATGGTGTGGAAGCGCTGGCAGAGCACTACGGCGTTACAGAGTTTAACGTGACCGGACAGCCTCAAGTAAGACTGGCCAGCGGGGGGGTCGACGATGACTGAATCACGGTGCTCGCTGGTGATTGGCCGATCCATGCGTTGAAGTGCCGGTTGCCATGGCGCTGGCGTGGCTGGCAGGCTTTAAGTGTGCCACTCGCCGGTCATATAGGTTTGAGTTAGAGTGACAAAACTCAGATAAAACACAGACAATTCAACATTTCTGCAGTGTTCTGTTTTCCCGAAAGTGCATCGCAAAAGGCATGGGAAATGAATCCACAAAGCAGAACTTCCCCTGAACTATTACATGTATTATTCAAGAGTTTTGTGCCAAAAGCCCTGTTTCACATTGGATAACAAAAACAAATAAGATGGGATAATGCAGTAAAATATGAATTACATAAACAAAATAGAACACATTGTACTGAAAGATGAGATATCGGGACAATAATTCTATCCCGTTAGCAGAACCAAAAGGACAAGGTCATGCTGACCCAGCCCTGGTCCCCGCAATTGGCGACCACCTAAAAGGTGTGTGCCGATCTGCGTGGGTTCACACAAAGCATAAATCCACCTGAAGGCTACTTTTCTAAACAGCCTGTTTACCGGCACCCCAATGAATACCCCCCCTCCCCCTCCCCTCCCTCCCCCACACCTCCCCCACCTCCCCCTCCCCCCCTCCCCCCCCTCCCCTTTTGTGTGTGACTCAGCGCTGAGATCATGTATCACAGCGTTTTTTATTTTGTCTTGTGAACATAGCCTACATAGCCTTTTATCATTCAGTCAGCATTACATGGCCAGTCATTGAATTAACAACCAAAGTGTCGCGCTAATACTGGATTAGCGAGGTCAGGCCTTAGCCGGAGATTGCGTCAACGCTGCTTTTGTTTGGTGTGTAGATCCACCCTTTTGCAATAGAGGGGGTGCCAGGGGGCCCCCAGAGCCCAGAGAGTCCATTAGCAACTCTTAGGTAATGTGCTTGTGCGATGATTTAATTATGTATACATGATGCTCCCCTGCACAGCTGACATCAGGGCATTTGTCGACATGTTTCACCAGTGTCTTATTGATAAATACAGCTCGGCCATACTTTTAGTATCATCGCCTTGCATTACAAAAAAAAAAAAGATTAATTCTCCTAATGCATATCTCTCTCTCTCTCTCTCTCTCTCTCTCTCTCTCTCTCTCTCTCTCTCTCTCTCTCTCTCTCTCTCTCTCTCTCTCTCTCTCTCTCTCTCTCTCTCTCTCTCTCTCTCTCTCTCTCTCTCTCTCTCTCTCTCTCTCTCTCTCTCTCTCTCTCTCTCTCTCTCTCTCTCTCTCTCTCTCTCCCTCTCTTTCTCCATCACTCTCTCTCTCATTCTCTCCCTCTCTTTCTCCATCGCTCTCTTACTCTCTCTCTGGCACTTTGTCTCTCCATCTCTCTCCCCCCCCCGTCTATCTGGGCCTGAAAAGCAAATCTGATGGTTTAGTTTACTAGCAAGGGCAATGTTGTGTTCTTTTGCGGATGACACAAATAAAGTATGAATTCATAATAAACCCGCTGTAAATGTTACCTAGGTAACCGCCCTAGTGGCCTGCTGTAAAATGTAAATGCATTCAACCTTTTACCTTTTGCTAACATATGACGACCTTCCCTGAATCTCAATCGTCACCTTGAAGCTTATTTTAAGTGGGTCACAGCAACAGTATGACTTTCATCCCAGAGTTCCCCCTTGTCTTTACAGAACAGTATTCTGAAAACAATAAAACACTCTTGAGTATAAATGCAAATTGATTCAACATTTTATACGTTATGGGGCATATTTTTATCCAACCATTCACCATTGAAACGGTCCCTTTAGAAATGATCTAAGATCGGTCGCAGCAAAGCAAATTCATTACATTCCTTGTTTGTCGTAAATATATTCCTCTGAAGTTGAAAAGTGTATAAAAGGAGAATTAGGATTGCATGCTTACAGTATATTTACTGACCAAAATCTAGTCGCTATATATCAATCTCTGCGTTTTAATTTGAAACATTTGGCATTATGAATGCTACATTTGACTTTGACTCTGGTCATGCATATCAGACTAGAATAGCTCTATTTGAAGCAAATCATATATTGGCTTGGCAGCTGATAGATCCATTCTTCAGCCAACTCAAATGAGAGAGCAGAGCCAATTAAATCAAAGTAAAAATGAGAACAATATAATGTGTGTGTGAGCCAGCATCAGCTAAGCTGACAAATATAAGTTTCTCCACCAATTATTTTTTATAAAAGTAGTATAACCAATGGCTCATCTGTTTATTTTTCCTTTTTTTTTAATAAAAGCAGCTCTAATTACGGGACCAGACAAAAGAACACACTGGCTTTTTTGCGATCAATGAAAATAATTGAGTAAACTAAAATTTGCAAACAAAGTCAGGTTTCCCCGTCTCTGTTCCGTTACTGTGCCTTTACCGTTAATTATGCTCAGGGTTGAAGCCACCGAATGAGGGTTACGTCCTGTCTGCTGTTTTGGGATGGGAAGCAGCTGTTTAACGGATCAATCGAGGTCAGCTGGTCAGGTCAACCTCATCCCTTTCAACAGAAAACCAGAAGGGGTCTCTTCGTTGGCGTGGAACCGGTGACGTATGGATGGGACGAGTACCCTCCGTTTGATGAAAAACATTAATTCTAATAAATGATGCAATTGAAAATATATCGTGGTGAGCAGCACAGGAAGAATGTGTCGGGAGCCCAGGTAAAGCAGTTTACTAGTCTCACGTCCCTTTCACCGCAAGACTGTGGGGTAACACGCAAAACACCCCACCTAGAGAGTCAACATGAATGTGTAGAAGATGTGTAACACCTTCACCGTCACTGAGATGGAGGTTAACAGGTCCAGAATATTGCCACTGTCGCAAAAAAGACCTAAGGGGGCCAAAGGTAAGACTACAGATAGTCTGAACCCCCTCCCAGGATGCCTTGCGGCACGCAGAACGCGCAACCACATCCACGGTCGCTACAATATTATTTAATAGTAGCCGTCTCCACTTTGGAAAAAAATTCACGCAAAAAACGCAACCTTTGTGAAAAGGTTTTGTCGATGTCCCCCCTACTCATCCTCATTGGGCTGAACCGTTGCTTATCCGATTGGTATATTAAACCTCAATGCCTATTCTCAGAGAATGAACGCTGCTGCGTCTGTGGATGTGTGGCTATGTAAAATAGATAATTATGTATTGTGAGGACCTTAAAGTGATTCATTAAAGGGGACATATTATGAAAACAACACTTTCCTGGGATTTGTGTCTTTGTGTCTCATACAAACTTTGAAAAAAGTCTGTACATGATTCTTTGAGTGAGTACTTTCATTTCTGGAAGTACCCCGCCTACAGTCACTAAAACGAGTGAGTCCGTTTCGGTGCCATCTCCTACGTAGGAAGGGGGCACACTTGAATATTACCTCCCACTTCCCCACTCCCCCCCAATCAGAGCATAGCTAAGATTTTGTGGATCAGCGGATGAGCAGCTCCGGTGGGGGGGGGAACTCAGCGGAAGCTCAGCTCCGGGAGTACAATCCCTTTCTCTGCCTAACTGGCGCCGAGCTCCCCTCACCGAATATGCTGGAGTTGCCGGACTGCCGCCGAAGCTTTGGCGAAAGTCCGGAGGAGGAGACACGGAGGAGAAAGGGATTGTACTCCCGGAGCTCGAGCTGCCGGACTGCTACCGAGCTACCCCCGCCGGAGTTTTGGCGGCAGTCCGGCAGCTCCGGCGGGTGTACTCTGGGAGCTGAACTGCCCGCGGCAGTCCGGCAGCTCAGCTCCCGGAGTACAATCCCTTTCTCCTCCATGTCGCGGTTCATTATGGAGTTAGAATCATGCCAAAACCCCGCACACACACAAAACGTGTTTTTTCACTCACCGCACACAAAATGATCTCACACCATATTCAACACAAAACGTGTTTTACTCACGCACAATGATTCGCACACACACTCAGAAACATATTTGTTCAAGTACAAACTAAAATCTTTCAAGTACAAAAAAAATTCTAAACAAATGTCCTGTAGTGTGAATCAAAGGACATTTATTTGTCACGTGACTTTTGGCACTAATTTTCCGCCTTGCTGATCCACACACAAATGCATTAAGACCCACGCGCAACTTTTAGTTCCGTACTTGTAGAATTGTTTTGTACTTGAAGGAATTTTTTTTGTACTTGAAAGATTTAGTTTGTACTTGAAAGATTTTAGTTTGTACTTGAAAAAATATGTTTCTGAGTGTGTGTGTGTGAATCATTGTGCGTGAGTAAAACACGTTTTGTGTGTGTGTGGATCGTTGTGCGTGAGTAAAACACGTTTCGTGTGTGTGTGGGGCTTTGGCATTCTAACTCCATACTTCATGGACTTCAGACAGTCAAGGCCAGGTTCCTTTGCCCCCAATTCTTCTCAACCATGGCCGAGATATCCCCCACTACGAGTCTTTACTTGTTGTGGAAGTACCAGGGACGTAAGACACAGTCTTTATGATTCATAATATCATCCGAGGCGCACATAGCTTTTGGCTGTGATATTAGATATAATATTATATAAATACCCATATATAATTTTATTATTATTATATTATATTATACTGTATAGAAAGCTGCAGGAGTCCGCATACGGCAACAACCCCTTCCCCTCCATGCTGCGGTTCAGTCTGACAGCTCATTGGTCAATGGGCAGCAGCTCATTTGCATTAAAGCTACAGACACCAGAAACTACGCATTCTGAAGGGACTGAAACAGAGGGGAATAGCGGTGGGCAAGATTATTTTTCCTAAAAGCTATTTCCAGCAAACTGCTTCAAAAACATGTTTTCTGGAACTCAAATACTATGTTTACTTGTTGGGAAAACACCATAATATGTCTCCTTTAATATGTATTCTAAGATACTATTAATGGCTGTGTGTCTGTGGCAGCAGATCATTTGATATAGTTGGTGATATTATTCCCTCCAGAAAACACGCTTGAAAAAGTTCCACGTTTGTGGAGTTGTAATGAGATTGGCGCCCTTGAGTTTCATGGTAATAGGATTTCCGAAGGATTTTCCTCTTCACTGCAACCCAAACCTCTCCCTTTAATTGTGTCTAAATTCCGTCTTATTTATGATAGCTAGATTAATGAGACTGAGCACTCCGAGTTGAATCAATCATACCCGCACGTGAACCCAGTACCCCACATGTATCGTCACACTGTTCTGTGAAACTGCGTATTACAGCTGCGGTAACCGCAGAAGTTAACTATTGACACTAACCTGTTGCTTCACATGCCTGTGTTGATAACCTCCACTCAGAACACAGTTGAAGCCTTCTTTCTTTAATACGTCTTCTCAGAAACCAAATGTGATCACTGCACCAGTTAAAGCCAGGGAAGCTTTAACCTACCCTAGGCCCGCTGGGCCCTTCTAGGCCCCTATTATGCCAACGCAGGCCTACCCAAGGTGACAAGCAGCGCACGAAACCCATAATCAACCACCACGAGAGATGATACGAGAGATCCCGGTCTAGAGCCTCAAAAAAGTCTCTAAAAACTCTCACCTGGGCTCAAGCCTGAAGGGAAGAATTACATTTACATTTAGGACATTTAGCAGATGCTTTTATCCAAAGTGACTTACAATACATTTGTCAGAAGAAGGTGAAACAATATACTGCTGTCAGTATAGTAAGGATGTCCATAGAATAGTGTCCCTGGTGGTAGCCTTCCTTACACAGTGCGATAGGGTGAGCAATCATATTTCATTTTAATTAGTGTATCATATTTGTTATGCACGAGCATATTTAAGCTTCTTTGATTTGCATGTCGATAAACCCATATGTGCATCAAGCGTGTGTGCGCGCGCCGGTGTCATTGTCAAAATACAAACATGGGAAAGGACGGGCAGATGGAACCGACATCATAGTGTTTTCCCATCCTTCGCCTTCACAAAGAGACACCTGTTGCAGTGGCAGGCCGCGGGGCCGCGGAACAACGATGCCGTGAAAAACATGGAGAGCAGTTCCAGGCCACGGGGCCCTCGGGGGGGTTCGACCTCGGACCCCCCCATCCCAGAACTCCATCCTCAAACATCGCCCCGAGCCGAGTGAACACATGCCGCTGCAGCATAGTTATTCCGGCATTCAAAATTCATAGGCTATGGGATGTTGCTCTTTAGAATACGATTGTCATGGTAATCTAGACAAGAAATTATGTATGCGTACTGCCGCCCGGTTGACTGGAGAGGAAATAGGGGCGAAATGCAGAACACAAACACATAACTCGGACAAGGATGGACAGCACAAAGGGGAATACCGGCCAACTGAGATATACGATGTCGGAGGCTCGAAGACTTTAATGAGTTTCATAAACAAAATAAATAGATCAACAATAAACTCCAGAGCTGCCTTTTGAAATGGAAGCCCTCCTGTTCCCGTGGCCCGACTTTGATTGCCTGGAGCATTTGGCCGCCACCACCCGGGAAAAACAACCCACAATATCTCCGCTTAAACTTAACAGGGTGTTTAACAATGTATACCTGACAGAAGGAGCCCTGACTTAACAAAGCCTTCCTGTGTCTGGGTCCCCTGAGGGAGCCCAGATCACGATGGGGCTGCAGGCGTGCACCCACACACACACACACACACACACACACACACACCCCACACACCACACCACACAACCACACACACACACACACACACACACACACACACACACACACACACACACACTTACTCTCCTTAGGTCATATCAAGAGGCTCATTCGCTCTTCGGTCTCCCATGACACCACACACGCCCCTCTTGAGTCTCGACCCCAAGTCGAATTTTAACTTTGTGCGTTGCTTTGTATGCTCGCCATCAAAGGGAGGGAACGAAGGGGGACAGAAGTGTGCATTTGTGCATGCGTGATTGTGCGTGTGTGTATGTTTGTGTGTGTTAGAAAAAGAGAGAGGGACTTTGTGTGCATGTTTGTGTGTGTGTGTGTGTGTGTGTGTGTGTGTGTGTGTGTGTGTGTGTGTGTGTGTGTGTGTGTGTGTGTGTGTGTGTGTGTGTGTGTGTGTGTGTGTGTGTGTGTGTGTGTGTGTGTGTACGTGTGTTAGTGTAAGCGCAGGTGAGCATGTGTGTGTGTGTGTGTGTGGGGGGGGGGGGGGTTTGAGTGTGTGCAAGTGAGAAAGAAAGGAGTGGGTAAGGGAGCATATGGGTTTGTGTGTTTGTTTACGTGTGTGTGTTAGACAAAGAGAGCTGGGAGTGTGTGCATATTAATGGGTAAGTGTGTGTGTGTGTGTGTGTGTGTGTGTGTGTGTGTGTGTGTGTGTGTGTGTGTGTGTGTGTGTGTGTGTGTGTGTGTGTGTGTGTGTGTGTGTGTGTGTGTGGAGAGTGGATGAACAAGAAAGAAAGTAAAGAGGTCTATCCATTGGTGTGAGATGTAACACAGCAGAGAGCCATCCTGGAGCTCCTTAAACAACTTCCTCGCATGCACAGAACACCCCCAGCGTTTGAAATTCACATGATTCTATGAAATATTAATGTTAATGTTCTAGGCATGCCTTGGTTTGAAGATGACACATTTGAAGTCATTGCCATTGAAATGGATGCAAATGCACTCTGTTGGGGTCTCCTCCAAAAAGGCTTGTGACTGTAGATAGATTCCCTGCTAGGGTTTTATTTGAAGGCGTTCTAAAATCGTACCCGATTCCAAAAAGCAATCATGGCAAAATCTATCAATTCAGTAATTTCAGGCTGGCAACAATAACATATGGTGGGGTGTGTGTGTGTGTGTGTGTGTGTGTGTGTGTGTGTGTGTGTGTGTGTGTGTGTGTGTGTGTGTGTGTGTGTGTGTGTGTGTGTGTGTGTGTGTGTGTGTGTGTGTGTGTGTGTGTGTGTGTGTGTGTGTCTATCCCCCCGTCCGGATTATTCCTAATCTGTAGCAACAAGCGGTTGCCCCACCCCTCTCTGATTTCCCTTGTCATGTGAGATTGGAATATAAGCGAGTCAAGCGCCTCTCCCCCTATAGAGATACATACTAATACGATAAAGTACGCCTCCCACCCTATAGCAGTACAACATTGACTGTTTGCATTTCCAACCGCTTCTAAATCAATTCCTCTATCTGATGCTAGGCATCCGCCCACGCCATACGTTGGTGAAAGACTCTCCCCCCGCACCCCCCCCCCCCAGCCCTCACTGCTGCACTGCCGTGTTAGACATCCAACATTCATTAGCCTTTAGCCGCTATCCAGGAGAAGCTATGAAGGCACACTGTGTCTCTGTGTGTGTGTGTGTGTGTGTGTGTGTGTGTGTGTGTGTGTGTGTGTGTGTGTGTGTGTGTGTGTGTGTGTGTGTGTGTGTGTGTGTGTGTGTGTGTGTGTGTGTGTGTGTGTGTGTGTGTGTGTCTTGAGAGACAAGAGAGTAGATGGAGTCTTAATTAACTCATGGGTTGATTTCCATGAACCCGTCCATGGAGAGATGATGGGGGTGTTGGGGGTGTAAAAAGTTGGCATTGCAGGGTTTATGTTAAAGTTTGTGCTGTTCCATATGTTACTTCTATGTTATTTTAAATGAACTACTATTTCCGTCGGGTAGGTCAGCTGGTATTACAGTTAGAAAACACACCCCCACACACGCAGACACGTCAACGGCCGTGTTAAACCAATGAACGACACTTATCCCGTATCTTCAGATAAACGTTAAGAAAAAGAAGCCTATGCATCACGTGTTCTTGAAGAGAACTATGGGCTGGAAAGGCCTTCTCCTTTACTATTCAACGTGTTTCTGTTTGGAAATAAAGTGCGTTTCCTGCGCCGGTGCAGTGACATTTTGTTATGCACATTGGGAGATGGCTTCGTCGATCGTACAGCTACAGAAAGAAGTGAGAGTATGTCTACGCACTGATGTGTCACCTCATCTCGTTATATAACCTAGTGTTTACCTGACCAAATATCGTTCTAATCTCTCTCTCTCCCCATCTCTCAAACAGTCTCTCTCTCACCTCTCTATCCCTCTCTCCCTCTCTCTCTCCCTCTCTCTCCCTCTCCCTCTCTCTCTCTCCCTCCCTCTCTCTCTCTCCCTCTCTCTCCCTCTCTCCTCTCTCTCCTCTCTCCCCCCTCCCTCGCTCTCTCGTGGCTCCGCAGTGTGAGATCTGTAAGAATGGTTAAGAAGTGCAGGCCTGAACACACTTCTCACCTCCGTTACGATGTGTGGATGCCAACGAGGGAATAAGAAGAACCCGGAGAATCAACTTGACAGGTTACTCACGTAGCTTTATCAAAACAAGAAAGAGGTGTGGTAAATGAACTAGCAGAGAGAGTGTGATTCAGACCTGACTACGTCCAAAACTGGACCTTATAGCTCTTACACGTCTTGCCAGAAGTCTCTGGCCAGATGGGGGGGGGGGGGGGGTCAGGGGAGGAGGGAGTGGTAGTTGGGGGGGGGGGGGGGGGGGCGGGGGCGGTCGCCATGGCAGCAGTACAGTGACAAGGACAACGGAAAAAATGCCGCTAGCAGTAAGGGGTTAAGGGTTGCCGTGGGAGACAATGGTTGACAACAACAGCCAAAGAGTGCCTGCTTTTATCTTATGCTCCGTCAATCATTTTGATCGGGGAGAGGATCTGGGGGTATAAGGACATGGCACTTTTGAATATTGCTATGATAAGTAAGATAGTATTACGAATATTAAAAAAAAATCTCAAAATAGGTGGCGGTTTCAGATGAATGCTTTTCCCCCCCCAGCTCATCACAAACATCGACAGAGACTTGGCAACGATACGATAATACAACTCAGGCCATAAGCCTTCATCGTAGAGTAATTCTTCTCCTAAAAAAAGGAATCTTTGATGTATAATGATGGTGGGCCTGTGTTCCCCTGCATACTGGGGTTATCTATTATGTACTACCTCAGCCCCTCTGATTAGCTCGGCACAAAAAATAACAATTATATTGAGCAATAGAGGCGCATGACCTATAAGGAGCTGTGGCTTCTGGGGTTTACAGGGCAGTTCAAAGCTTTTCCAAACAATGCACTGAGCCAAGAGATCAGCAGAGACTTTTTCTGCTGCCTACATCGCCTCACACAAATCCTGTTTTACTTTTAATTTTCAAAATTATTGTTTGTATTGTCCTCGGGTAAGAGATTCAGGGAATTTTGTACCAAGGTGTTACAAATCTATTTTAATGCTGGAGATGGCCATAGAAGCTTCCGTATGCTAATTGATTTGAACATGGGGAGCAGTTCAGAATAACCTTTTCAGAGAGGACAGTTGGTACGTTGTGTATTGGTGTGGTGTTCCAGCGCGAGGACTGGGGGGGGGGGGGGGGATGATGTTGGCTCTGTCGTTGTTGTAGCTAGTTGGTGAGGTGAATGCTCCGTTTGAAACAACCAGGACTATGAATAACCCCCAGTAGGAATGACTTTCTTCATTAAATGTGCTTATCGTTAACTTTTTCTAAAGTTATTTTATTTCTTACTTTGAATGCCATGAACCAAATGTGATTCATCTCCATACTAGTGGAAGCAGAGAGCTCAGTGAGCCACATCTGAAAACCCTACGGGGAACAGGGAGCTATGCAAACTCATAATATGTGGCACTTTATGAGGCTTAAGATATGGCTCTTAAAAACAACAACCTTTTCCAGTGTTAGGTCTTTCTTAGTGTCATGCTGAGAGAAGCCACCTTTTCATTTCTTCACAGGTCTCAATCGTATCCTTTACAAAAACAACATGTTCAGTTCAGACAAGCATATGGGCAGTGTGAAGGAATTTAATAATTGATAAACATGACTATATATGACCATATGTCTCAAAACAAAAATAAAGAGAGATTTCAACAACAGTATTTTATTCAGTAGATTAATCTTCATCATATTTTAATGGCAAGAGTGCTGTTGGAAAGAAACCATAATCTCATAAATCCCCTCAATATGACCCAGCCATTTCTCCTTGTCACCATTCATTCGACAAGACAATTCTGGAGAAAGCATTCAGATGAAAATGGTCACTCATATTTGTCTGTTGAGGCTTGCTGTGAATGACATGTCGATTTAGATGTTTTTTGTGCACTACTCAATACCCGACACATTGTGTAACGGCTGTATTTGGCACGGATGGCTAGTGTTCGGGTTGGTGCCAAGTGAATTCAGTCTTGTATTCAGACACTTTTATTTGACTATGGCATTTAATTTAAAAAGGTTGGGTTAAGGTTAGGGTTCTCTCTTATCTCAAATCATCTTTGATTTGATCTATTGAAAATGTATTGACATTCTCTGCTTGCACATTGGCCATTACTTTGTTTCGTTTTGATCGCCCCGCAATTTCGGAAGAGGAAGGAATGGAAATAATTGGAGTCGATTTCATTCACAGCATGAACCCCAATATCTCAATCACTGCACATATTACTGCTTCTCACAAGTGAGTGAATCGCCAGATGCAGAGAGAAAGAGAGAGGAAATTGTAGCGCACAAGGGCCAAAAAGAGAATGAGTGAGAAACGACCCTGAATCACGTTAATCAATTTGGACATACATGAAACGCTTGGGAAATCACAAATCAATGACAGAAACCCATGGCAATAAATATGGAGGGATGCAAATTAGCTGTAGCTGAATAAAACATGGATTATCCGTGAGCCACAAACACGGCGTATCTCAGGAACGTTTTCCTCTTCTCCCGTAATACGGATCAACAGTCTTCCTTAATGGATCAGATTACAGATTGGAGAAAGCCTACAACGATGGCTTTGAGGTGATGACGTCTTCGGAATGGCCGTCACGTTTGACTGGTGACACGAGTGCGGGGACTGCTCTCTTTTTATTAGTTTAGGATTTCTGATGTTAAGATTACAATGTAGATGCTGTATATCTGCCGGGGGTGAAGCATGTCAAAAATCCTCTTGAATGTATACCGAGAACCATTTATCTGAACCTTTGGACATATTTTGTCAAATACACATTTTGGTGATATATGTGGGAATTTGGCACTGTTCAGCCAGAACACCCCTGATGGGGCCTGATGCTCATAGGTTGGGCTGAAAAATGGATTCAAATGACACAGACATCTCACTCTGTGTTTGAGACTATCATTAATTTTTTCTTGTTGGAATGGAAAATAAAATAACAAGGCAATGGTTGGTTTCCTCGATTTTCCTTCTTTTGATTATTTTACAAAAAATGGATTTTGGCTTGTTGCTCCGTTAGATTTTGGCATGAAAGCAAATATATTCATTAATATCTATCTGTTTCAATGGTCCGGGGGAATAGTTGAGCGAACATCCTGTTTGTTCAGAAAAAGATTATCTTTACATTACATCAGGTCTTTGACTTAAATTAAACATTTATATTCATAGCGTTGTGTGTTTGTGTTTGTGTCTTCCACGTCCACCACATGATGCATTTCCCAGTAAAACAGGTTATAAGTGTGGAAGAATAATACAGGCATGCGGAATTGGGGCTCTGCAGGATTTGATTCGAGCATCCAAATGTGCCAGCACTCACACAATGTCCTCACAAAAAGGAGGAAATGATAGTCATTAGTTTTGGATGTAAAGGAACTATTAAACGGAATGGATTGGCAAACATTGTTGAATGGGTGAATAAAACAGACATCTGTTATGTCCAAAGTGCCTCTGGTTATTTGCATGGCTTTATATATGGAGAACATTGAACCATAAATTGATGGCCCCTTTCATGGTATTATATTCTTTGTGTTAATGATCCCCAAAAGTAACCATTCCATATGAGCTATCGGGATGGGTTCACTGAGGGAGGGCAGATCTTGGCTGGATATGATTGAGAATGGGGAAATAAATACAGACATTAAGCCTAGTGAATGAAATCCATTATGGTTTTTCATCTTGCTACAGAGACATTATCGTTCCATCTGAATCAAAAGGTGCACACCCTTGTCTAATCTTTTATCGGCGACACAGAATGTGTGTCCATCAAATTTGTCTTCAAAAGGAAGAAATCTATGCCTTTCTGGCTGCTTTAATTATCAAAATAATGCAACAATGAATATCCATCTGCCAATGCCTCGGTTGATGGTTTTGAAACACAACCCTTTTATTCTGAACAATTTGGTATAAAATGAAAAATGTGAAGGAAGAGAGGGAAAATAAAAAGCCTCAATAGGATTTGCTCAGTTTACATGCAGAAAGTTTACCCATACGACTTGCTCACATCAAATGACGTCACCAAGTCATCCAAGTAGATTCTCCAAACTCTTATGCCTCGATAGAACAGCAAGTTAAGTTTGAGTTGTTGTTTTTTTTAACCAATCTAATTAAAGTGCTATTTCAACGTTTCTGGTGACGTTGGAGAAGCAACAAAGCTGTCTCTCGTGCATTGGACGTATAACAACACGCTGCCTGCCAAATGACTTAGGAGTACAATCAAGCCGCCACAAGCAGCCCTTCAGTCATCCATCACTCGCTGCACCGGCCTTATCTCCGAGTGTGGTTCTGTGTCACGCTTATAACAATTCTCTCTGTCTCTCCTAACGATACCGTCGTGTTCATGGGAAATACAATTTAATATCTAATCAAATATTTGCCGTCATGCTGCGCCGATTAGTCAACTGGTTATTTCCCTGATTAGTGCCTTTTGTAATTGTTCTGAGGATACGGGGGGGGGGGACATCGTGACAGGCTATTAGCGTGTTCCACCGTGAGTCACCGTTTTAAGACTGCTGGTACGCAATGAGCCTAAATAAGAGTGGTTTAGCGAGGGTTATGTTCATACACCCCCTCACCCCCTCTGAACATTCACACACACACACGAAATAACTTGTACTGAATACAAACGACAGTTAATCTCCAGCACAGTCCCCTGTGTGTAAATGTACCTATCTGGGTTTTTAAGACGCAACCATGAGAAACACATGCCGTCTGAATGTCTCCCTGCCGTGGTCGGCTTGGGCGCCGGGTGGGGCGTGGAGGGACCATTATGTGACGTCCAACGTACTCATCGCAGCAATGCTACAGCCAATTAAACCTTAGGAGGTCTCAGGGTTCCTATAGTGTTACACCATCGTACGGGTATAAGAGTCGATTCTTTGGGAGTATGGCTCCTCAGACCTGCAGTAAATAAAATAACAATAAAAATATCAGTGATATAAATAATGTGGTGTGTTTCTAAAGTGGTGACGTGAATTGTTAGCATAGTTAAACCATAAACCATGGTGAGTGGCACACACTGAAGACATGAATCCTGCTGTCGTGGCGGGCGTCTTTATGCAGAGTTTCTTTTTTTTTTACGCAGTTTTTAACCAACCTTTCTCTTTTATGATCGTCCCAACCTGGCTAAGGCCAGAGAGAAGGAGTTAACTGGGCTCAGAACATGGCAGGTCAGGTCATGGCAGGATAACGCGCTTGGCCTGGCTAAGCAGAAACCGCGAAGGGTGTAGGGTGCTGGGGGATGCTGGCTGCGAGGCTTCTACGCTGCAACGTTCTCTGGGGGGCCATTAATCAAACGCACAAGGAACATTCTCATCGGTGAGGGAGAAAAGGACCACACAGTCTAGAAAGTTTCCAGAGGTAGTCCATTGCAAAGGTCAGGCGTATCAAAAGGTGAGAAAATGCATTGCTACAGAAAACCAGACACAGCTTAGGTGTTGAAATATATTAAAGGTATTAGTCTTTTGTTTTTCAACATGGTGGTCTGGTATTCCTGAAGGTACAGTGCGTATAATTGAGTGGCATCTGGCTGTACATGCTCGGCAGAAATGGAATATATAAGTATTTTAATTATTTAGTATGATGGCATTACCCAATAGCCCTCTCAAACACGCACTGTAAGCACGATATTTTCCGGATTGAATGCGTGAACGAAAAAGGTCAGAATCACGCTTCTCCGGAGTCCACCCAGGACGGCCCCTAGTGTAAAGTCTGGACAATCGCAGGGCCGGCTAATTCATGAGGAGCGAGTGGGCATGTTGTTGACGAGTTGATGACCCTTCTTCATGCAACTGGAAACCAGAAGCACACCAAACCTGGAGCACGGAGTATGGCGGCTTCGTATTTTACTTTCCACTCTTCCATTGATATTGCCACAAAAAGACTCAGCATTACGGAGTTGGTAGCCTCACCTCTGACCTTCGATGTGTCAAAACACTCCGACTTCCAGGGCATTATCTACCCTTACTACTACTGCTATTAATGCTACTACTGCTACGACTACTACTACTACTAATAATACTATTACTGCTACCTACTCCCTTTGTATCTTCAGATGGAACTGGTCCTCTTGCACTATCATGTTAGTACTTTAGCCCCGAATGGACACATTTTTGGTCTAAGAGTTCTAGGAAGGAGTTCGGGGATGTTATCCCCATGGCCACATCCCATTTCTCATTCTTTTTGAGTTCCGTATTTGTGCAGGAATGTTATAATGAGCGATATGCTCATTATCGTTGTATTTGAAACGTGCCACCCACAGAATACTGGCCATTATTATTTGTATCCAGCCGATACAGTATAGGATACATTTCTGTAGATGTATGAGTCTAGTCGTCAAGGAAAAAAAAGGAAAAGAAAAGGAAAAAAAATACTCTGAATGTGATCAAAGTGCCTGTAAGAAGCCAAATGTACTGGAATGTCTCTAAGGTGAGGCCAAAAGTGCATTTCTGGCCCAGGCTGGAAAATAAAGTCTTATTATTTTATTTTATTCCATTCCCTACAGCCAACTATTTTGCCTTTCCCTTAGCACTGTTGGGTCGGGTTTAACCTAAAACCGGTGGTGATATGATTTGTTTAATTATTCACAGGAAAAAATAAACAATAACATTACACAGATGATTTTGTAGATCACCGAGTAAGAAATACAAATCATATAACCCTGATGGTCCAATGATGGCTCCAATGTGCCAATTTAAATAGCTGGTTTGCCCATCTGCACGCGTGTGTAGCCTATGTGCGCTTTCGTGCATTGGTGGACTTTGCCTAAGGGCATCTATCAAAAAAGATTCACATTCAATTAAAGTGTCTTCTAAATGACCAAAATAGTAACCTAATAGTATAAACCTTGTGTATCCTCCACATTCATAAGTAATGGCTGTTTAAGCAGAGATGTCTAAAGTAGACATGGAGATGAAATTATTTACATCATTAGATCCAAGATAAATTATGCAAGCCTGTTCTCCACCCGTTCCTCCTGAGAACAACACCACTATGATTGTTGTTATTTACTGTTAATTGGGATCAACAGTAAGGTTGCATGGTGGCCGGGAAATTAATTAAACGTGAGCACGAAAAAAAACCAGCTCCTCAGCTTCTAGGCACAGGTGGCTCTGATATTTCTGTTAACCGCCACCGTAGCCCGGCTCCAGCGCTCGCTCGAGGCGGACCCCGTACAGACGAAATCAAGTGTCTCGCATGCCAATAGAAAAACTCTCCCTGGCCCGCAATCAAAAGCTGCCATCTGCCGGGGCGCCTTGAGTGAGTCAGCTTTCTTTTTTAGGTTGGGGAGGGTTATTCCGTTGTCCCCGAGATCCCTCTGATCATGACGTAGAACCGAAACCGAGCGTTTGCTCGGAATAAACACGACCGAAACAGGAGGGGGGGGGGAGACTGTCGCGCTCGAAAATGGAAGCTCCTCGCTGTCGCGCTCCTCGCCGTCGCGCTCCTCGCGGTTACTCCTCCCTTTGATGTGAAATCTCAACGTGACAAGCCCTTCGTCGTCTGGTGCGGCGCAGCGGCGCCTGCTGTGACCAGTCACAACGAGAAAATAACTGTTTCATGTGTCACTTTGGAATGAAATCCTCCAACCCTTGGAGTATTCTTCCACTGGTACCAGTCGGAGGGGATGGGATGGTTTTGATCCAAACGACAGTCGATGCAAATCAAGCATTGTGTGTGTGTGTGTGTGTGTGTGTGTGTGTGTGTGTGTGTGTGTGTGTGTGTGTGTGTGTGTGTGTGTGTGTGTGTGTGTGTGTGTGTGTGTGTGTGTGTGTGTGTGTGTGTGTGTGTGTGTGTGTGTGTGTGCCCATCAACTTTTACTTTTGTAAAGATGAAAACATTGTAACTTTTAAACATCAGGTCTTATATAAAAGGTTAACAAACAGAAAGCAAAAAGGATGGACTGTAATAAAATAAAATAATCTATTGGAATCACCCCGCTGAATGTATGCGCCCTGGGCTCCGAGAGTTTGGAGCTAGCCTGAAAAACAGAAGCACAGGCGTCTCTTGTTATTATGTTTCCTAGCTGTCTCCCAGCCGGCATGTAATGCTGACCGAGGTTTCTCCACTGCGCTCCAGCCCCCTGCAGCCAGTCAGCGACCCAGCTGCACTACACGCGCCAGACTGCCCCGCGCTCACTGCTGGTTCTCTGGTTTAGTTTCCGTCTACACAACCAGAGGCAATCACAGTAGCAGAAGTGCCGGTGATGTCGGCCTGCTCCACACAAAACGCTTCTCCGAGGGGGATGCGGGGTGTCTGTGCGCATGGGGAGGGGGGGGGGTGTATTAATCCTGTCGCAGGCGTTGCACTATAAGCACCTTATTTTTCAATGTGGGAAAAGCATGACTGCGTTTTCGTCGTAATATCGTCGTCTTCTACTTCGGCGCGCCTCTGATTCAATCTAATTGAGGCCGGTAAATTCCTGTGGAGTCGATTGATGCTTTGCTCGCGGCAAAGGAAACGCATAAAAGAAAATAGGACATCGAGTCAAAGAAGGGAGTCCATAAAAGGAGGTGGGCACGCACACACACAACACCACACACCACACACCACACACACACCACACACACACACACACACACACACACACACACCCTGAATGGCCATTTGGAGAGGGGGAGGAGGCAGGAGAACATGTTTAGATATAGATTGCCATCTCGTCAATGTGTGTATATGTGTTTACTGGTAGAGATTTTTGATTTATTGTTTTACTTTTATGTTCACTAATGACTAAGTGCAGCAACATAATTGTTTACTGTGCCATGTCGAGTACATAAAAGGTTTTAATTCAAGGGAGCCCACATGCTTACATGCAACATAATTACAGTGTAATGATTGGAATGTAAAATGGAAATTATTTTCTATTAGGGTTCATTAGTTATTTTATAGCCATTTGCTTGGTCCTTACATTTTTTCTTTTTCATTTTCTCAACTCTGACTCAATATTACTGTATTATTCATTAGGTGGAGACACAGCCTACTATTGTTTACTCTGGGGTTGGCTGCTGTGTAAATACACCTCTTAGATTTCCATTGACTCCCTTGCCATTGTCAAATGTGATTTACAATGTGAAAGCAATGAAAGCAGAGAAGAAATAACTGAAAACACTTCAAACAAAACGCCCTGTACATGAACTAGGTTCCTGAATGCATCGACATAGTGTGCAACAGCACAACAGAGAGCTGGTTGTAGGCTTACACATCTAACGAGTAGGTCAGTGTCAGCAAACAACAATAGCATTCAGGTGTCCACACTATTAATCACATCATAGAGTTTCCTTTTTATTAGACCTTTATGTAAACAGGTAAGCCTTATTGAGGTATAGCAGCGCCATTAGCAAGAGGATGTCTCAGACATTCTTCTAATATGCATCCATACATATTCCGATGCAAGATGATTTTAAGCACTCTTTGTCTACTGGAAAATAAACATTAATCATTTGGTTCCAATGTACAGACCGTGGTCGGTGCCAGCAGTTTTAACAAAGATCATCATGGATGGTCCTGTGTTGTGATATTTGGTGCCTCATTTGCGTTCTGCAGGTCTACCATAAACTATAGAGTAGGGGCTGCGTTGTAATCAGAGCTCCTTTCCATCAGAAGAGAGATATCGAATAGACGGAGAGAGAAGCTCGAGGAGGTTAATGATTGATGGGTGGTGACCAGTAAGTGATTAGTAGAACTGCTAAAGAATCAGAGTAATAAGACCCTTTTAGCCAAAGCGACTTGCAATAAATACATGTGTCACAAGAAAGAGAACTAACAACGTATTGCGGTTGGTACAGTAAGGATTATAATTGATAGGTGAACCCATTCCCTGTATACAATGCAGATAGGATATGACACGATGGCACGATGGCAATAGTATTTTTAGGTGCCAGGACAGTGTCAGGACAGCCCCAGCCGATGGTGTTGTCCACTTACGTGGGATTAAACCAGGAGGGATAAGAGCGGTAGAAAAGTAGTGCATTTACGTCTCACTCAAAGAGGTCGACCGGGAGCTCCGCAGGAAGGATGAACTTCTACAGAATGGTCCTCAAGCTGGGCCTGACCAGAACAGGGTCAGCACAGCAGCAGAACACACTCACCGCCTCCCGGCCAATCAGAGTACTGCGTCGGCCAGGAAGACACTGAGAAAGAGGAAGAGAAAGCTGCCATGGTGAAGACAGCCCCAGCTGCTGGTCGGACAAAGGACAACGAGTGTGTGGCGTAGATAGAGCCTTCAAGTGGCTCGACCCCCACATGAGGGAGAGGAACCACAGCAAGATGCAACGCGCCAACATCCAGGAGCGGCTGGAGATGGGTGAGATCTGCCTTCACCCTAAACCTTTGGCACGTAGCTCAATGTCCCCTCTCCCTCTCCCTCTCCCCTCTCCTCAGTATTGACACAATACTGAGGAGCGCAAGGTCCAGGTTGAGGAATGAAAAGTCCTCCAATTTCTTGACGCAAAAACTGGATTGAACATGCTGTTTTTAAAGGAGGTTTCTTGCTTGATAATCACGTTATCACATTATAATTAATTTTTCCCTAGGCTGCCTGCCGGAATGGAAAGACTCTACATCCTTCTTTCTCAAGAAAGGACTGGCCTGAGTCATTTCAATTATATTATCAATAAAATCACATCCTGTTACTGATTTATTATAGAAATAAAAAAGGCTGCCCCCCCCCCCCCCCGACACACACACACACACACACACACACACACACAACACACACACACACACCACACACACACACACACACACACACACACACACACACACACACACACACACACACACACACACACACACACGAGTTTTGTTAATTTCAGGGTCACAGTTGCACAGCCATTTAGAGGGGACAGCTCACTGGACAGCACACTGTTCAAAAAAAAGGTGTAACCCCCCCAGTTATAGCAGGTTATCTTCAACTACCTGAGGTCAAGGGAATTTTATTTGAGCAGCGCCAGGTTGCCATGGTTTTAGAAGGAAATGGACACACTGGGTTCCATAAGAGCAGGAAAACGGTCACACTCGAGATTGGGTGTGCAGCCAATCGAAAACAACCATTGGAAAATTGATTTTAGCCGGATGTAGCGTCTATTATTTTAAAGGAGAATTTCCACATTTCACAACTTTAGATGTTTTGGTAAAAAAAAAACAAAGATTTAAAAACTGTGGGACCAAGATGTAGGATTGGGGGGATTATTTACCCTTTAACACTCACTTCTGGTTTCCATTACAGCTTTTGACCTATGATTTGTGCGAAACAGACGTTACCAAGAAATGTTTAACATTTAGTAGATAATGCAGGTAAATAGGACAGCATTGAAGGCCCTAAGCCTACCGGCCTCCCTGAGTGCCTGCCTTCCTGCCTGCGTGCGTGCGTGCCTTGCGTGCGTGCGTGCGTGCGTGCGTGCGTGCGTGCGTGCGTGCGTGCGTGCGTGCGTGCGTGCGTGCGTGCGTGCGTGCCTGTCTGCGTGTGTGTGTGTGTGTCTGTGCGTGCGTGTCTGCTTCCTTCCCCCTGTACCTGCCTGCCTGCATGAGCGCCTGAGTTTGTGCCTGTGTGTGTGTGCCATCCTGCGTGCGTGCGTCACATTTAATTCCTAGTGATTAATATAGTCTGCTATAGGCTTTGTAGTGTTTTGACAACAACGTAGAAAACAGCATGGCTTTCAAACAGCAAGCGCTATCCGCCCTCCATAATACAAACTTCCATAGCCAACGACGTCCCACTGCGCTCCAGTCGGGAGGTTTCCACATAAGCCGTGTCTCAGAAGAGTTGCCTTTCAATCTGTGTGTTAATTTGAGAATGTCATTGTGTCAAGAAAAGGCCCCATTGTGTTTTACAGGATTGTTATGCAAAAATAGGTTGGCTTCTTTAGTTGCAATGGTAGATAAACAAATACAAGAAATGCAAAATGTTTGCGTGTACGCAACCGTGTTTGGATTTTCCAATTGTTGAATACTGCATACTGATATGCTTGCTGCCTTTAAGATTGAGTGTGTCGCATTATATTTGCATGACATTTTGTCAGTTTCTCATTGCAATTCAAATTAAATTCAATGATTAGTTTCTCATCTTTTACTTTGATTCATACTTACCGCCCTGTGTGTATCACACTCAAAGGCTTTTATCCTCTCACTCCCAAAGACAAGCTAGTTTACAGCTTAATTACCATGGATGTCAAATCATTTCATTACATCTACGACATCCTGAGTGAATGCGACTATCGTTGACGTAAACTTTGACCGCATACTGTGAAGATCTAAACGTGCTTATCGCTTCCTGCACAAAATTAAGAAATTTGAAACACGGTTTGTTTTTCTAGACGTCTAGTTTTTCTAGTCTAATGGCGCATTTCCACTAGCACAGCTCGGCTCGGTACGGCTCGGCTCGGCGCGCTATTTGCGTGTTTCCACTAGCACGCAGTACCTGCAACCGGGTACATTTTTGGTATCACCTCAGCCCTGGTTCCAAGCGAGCCGAAGCGTTACTAAAACGTGACGTCAGCCGACTGCCTTCCACTGATTGGCCGATTGAGTGGTCGTCACTGGAAGCGTCATAACCGCGCGACTTTTCAATAGGGTTTTGTCTCGCGGCCCGGAGTCTTCTCTGGCTCTCTTCTCTTACCTTCTGTGCAACAAAAAGCCACAGGGTGAGCAGCAACACGATCGCCTCCATTTCCTCCATGCTGTCGTCCTCTGATGTTGTTGTTGTTGTTCTGGTCTTCCGGATTTGTACGTTGCTCGGCGTATCGGCCGTATCGAGCCGAGCCGTGCTAGTGGAAATGCGCCATAAGTGTTTGTTCTAGTTCTCGAATTTTTCTAGTGTAGCCGTTTGCTCTCCAAAGTGCCCAGTGCCGTCTCTTAACTTTGCACACAAAGTCGATTTCTGAAACTATACTCTGTTCATGTCTCCATGCTCAGTGGTGTCACAGCCGCTCCATGCTCAGTGACATCTGGTTTGCACCAATGAAGGATCCCTGATACACACAAGCTCAAGCGGTTCAGAGTTCACCTTACTGGAGATCCAAACGCTAAAAAAGGCGGGCCGAGTCGAGGCGTGCTGAGCCGGTACTGTCGGTGGAAAAGGGGCACTAGACTCATAGCCTAGCCACCACACCCCTCCCTACGTATTGTATGTTTAACGACCTGGCACATAATGCACAAACTTATTGTACGTTGTATTTCGTTATAGCGTTTAGTTGTGTAGCATCTTATCCTATCATTGTTGTATATGGGGAATGGGTTATCCTAGCGACTATTAGTGTTGGCACTTGGCTCTATGAACATCCTTACTGTACCGAGAATGATATATATTGTTTATTTGTTTAACTTTCTTATGACAAATGTAATTACTGTAAATCGCTTTGGATAAAAGCATCTGCTATATGACCTAAATGTAAATGTAAGCACACAGGTTAAAACGGGTGATAATATTCCACCAGGGCCTGATTCGGAAAGTCAAATCTCCTAACCTTTATGCCACCTTGCCTTAACCACTGCTTCCACTTTTCCTAGCCGACGTCATTGCGCGACAGCAGGGATTGCTGACCAAAGATTCTAGGGTGAAACTACAATTTTCCGAAGAGGGACTACAAAATGCACTCTTTTGATCCATGCGTTCTTGTCGTATTGATTTCAATCAGGTTGTCGCCAACAGAGAGAATCACTTAGGTCGGACTTGGCCAACGGGATTATTTTAGGCCACTTGAATCCCAATCCCAATCCCCCATGTGAAAAAAAGAGGCTAAATTTATGTTGAGGTTGAAAATGAAATTAACTGCCCCCATTAGTCTTCTTTTTAAATGTCCCATGGCATGAAAATCTCACTTTGAGGTTTTCTAACATTAGTATGAGTTCCCCTAGCCTGCCTATCGTCCCCTAGTGGCTAAAGCTAGCGTTCGGTGTAAAACGAGCCATTGGTATCCTTCCCTTCTCGAATGTGGCCCCATATGTTGTCATAAGGGGCCCCATATGTCATAAGGGGCCACGTTTCCTCCCCGTTTCACTGACTTGCCCACCCAGAGAATTTGACCCGCCAATGAGACCATGACATACGACCATGCGAGCGGGACATGTGTGCGTGTGTGTGTGAGTGTTGTACACTTCTTTGTTATTTGTGTGCCGTGTCTGTGTGGTGTGATGGTGTAGATGTGTGTGTGTGTACGACTGTGCTGTGTGTGTGTGTGTGTGTGTGAGTGTTGTACACTTCTTTGTTATTTGGATAACCGTTCTGCTGTTGGTGTCATGGCGCATAACACGTCGGACTCTCGTCTCTGGTATTTCCACAACGAGACTCGTAGTGGGGGTTATCTCAGCCATGGTTGAGAAGGAATTGGAGGAAAGGAACTTTGGCTTTGACTCCCTGAAGTACATGACCCACGACATGGAGGAGAAAGGGATTGTAGCCAGCGGGCAGCCGGCAGCGCGCGGTTCAGTCTACTTCAGATTGATGTGGACGTGGAAGAACCAGAGAGTCGTTTGAGATTCATAACATCGTCTGGAGGCGCACACAGCTTTTGGCCGTGGCAATATGTATTATATGATATAGATATCTATGGATAATATTACTTAGATATAGAGGAGACCTCTAGGCCTCCCGCCGGAGCACCCGGAGCGTTCTAGAATATTTACAGAACAAGGCCAAAGGCTGTGTGCACCTTCGCCATTGCGATACATCCGCTGTAAACCGAGCGCATGGTACCGTGGCCGCAAGCTGCTCAGGGCCACACCCCCACCCTCCTCCTTGACCCGCCTCTCTCCTCCTCATTTGCATTAAAGCTACAGACACCGAAAGCAGCGCATTTGGGGAAAGCTCAATTGAGCGGCTGTAATTCTGCACCACGGCTGAGTTTCGGCCTTTCCCTGTGTTTTAGTGACATGACAAGTGGGCCTGCCCACCTAGATGTATGACTGTTAGATGAGCCTAATTTGCTGCAGTCCACTGGGTAGGCTGGTAGACTGATCTATCCAGCATATATCTAGGTGGAAACGCCCAAACGGCTTGAACTGGCTAATCACACTCACACCTTATGGCATAACATCACCCCTTTAAATTAGATATCACCACACACACTCCACAATGGACTGAATAACTTGAAAAGCATACAATGTTGAGTTCTGCTTCCCTGACGACGCCATTATGGCACCAGTGAAAACAGAAGCCTGAAGAGCGGTACTGTTCAGTGGACCAAAGCGCAGAGATTAAATATTTAAAAGCAGCTTGCGTTATGAGCATTCAAATAGGGTATTTCCAGTCTTCATATCATTCTATTCTCTCTGTGGATATGTGTCAGAAGAGGAGGTCAAGTTGGATAAGGGACAGACAGATGGAAGAAGTCAAGGTACACTGGAGAGCGTACGTGTCTTGTTATTGAACCACAACCCTGTTGGGGGAGGGGGTGGGGGGGTTAGTTTAGAATTTGGACCAGAGCCCCCTCACCGCAGGGAAGTCTTGGGGAGATGTGAGGATGGGTGCGGGCAGCGTTTTAAAGAGCCGGCCGCGATCTTCAAACGTAGGCCTCTCGGTGTGAGAGCGAGAGAGAGCGGGAGGGAGATAGTGAATCAAAGAGATGGAGGGTATTGCAGCCGACCGTCCTCCTCAACAGCCCGGATAATCCCCTTCTCACAGGCGGCGGCGGCGGCGGCTGCGAAGACACGGAGCGCTCATTGAAGAGATGAGGGGGAACTTGATAAAAGCTTGCATCAAGCGTCATTTGACTTCTGACGGGTTTGAATTTCGAAAAAGTGCAGGTGTTGCGGTGATTTTGGCGCTGGGGCTCATGTTTTGACTGGGGTTCCAGGCTTGGGACCCTGACTCAAGGGAGATGTGCCTAAGGGGGTCTGAAAGGCTTGCGCGGTGTTAATTGGCCACAATGCTGTTTGGTGAGGCTATGTGTGAGAGCATGTGTCCTTTGGGTGACGCTCAACCATCACCTTTTATTTGACTGTGCCTTTGGACCAGCTCGACGGGCTGGTGCGGTCATCAAGCCCTTTTATGTACGCAGATTGGTATCTGTGGGTTTTTATCCATTTCCCTTTTGGCTTTGTGTTGCCGTGAGTTTAGTCTTTCCTGAGGCTGGGGTGCAATGTTTGAGCAGGCTGGAAACTGGTTGAACAGCTAATGAACCACATGCAGATTTTCCCTAAATATTTAACATATTAATTCTATAACGATTTCTCAAACACTCTTTAATAAACTATGAGGCACATTAATTCTGAGTGAAAGGATTAGGTAAACCTAAAATTGAGTTTCTAATTAAATTACATTTTAGATTAAATTAAAACGTTATGTGATGAAGCAAATGATAATCACAGTAAATTCAGGGGTTGGCACCATATTGCCATTCAGGGGGTCCAATCATTTTCTACAGCCCAGCACGTGTTTTACTCGCTTGCAAGCAGCGCTCCAAGTAATTTGATTTGCGCTAATAAACGGAGAGACAAGAGCAGTTCCAGCGTTTGATATAAAATACATTTGATGAATGGATCCAGTCCCAGTGGCTCTCGCCATCATAGGTTTGACGCCAGATAGAAGTGAAGTAGTTAACAATGGCCACTAAAAGGCTCATGGAAATTTGATTTAGCCTACCTCAATTTTCATCCAGACCAATACCACCTAATCCCACGGGCCGCTGCCAAGAAAGCGACTCAATAAATACCTCGAAATTATTCAATACAAAAAAAAAGTATACATTTTCCTTCTGTAAATTAAAACATACTGTATATTAAAAGCTGCATTGGCCGGGTCCTGTGAATACAAACAACCAGATTATTGGTAATTATACATATAACTATGAATGACAGCTACAGGTCATAGCACCATAATTATATGATATCTTTACCCCCGGGAAAATAGAATTCAAATAATTCATAATGTAGAGCGCTTTTACTAAACAACATGCCTGCACACACACACACACACACACACACACACACACACACACACACACACACACACACACACACACAGAAAAGAGAGAAGACTGAAATTGCCTTATTCTTACAATTGTTTTTATTATTGTAGGCGTATTCATGCAAGTGCGTTCACATTTCCATCGTGGTGAACGTTACATAAGTTCTGAGTTGGCCAAAACGATAAGTCATTCAAAACCATGACAATGATGACATCTAGTGGTCAATCGGCTAAGAAATAGTAACATTTGAGACGGAAGGGCCAAGGGTTTCCCAGGAGGGAGATACTTGGGGTTTGGGGATGGATGTGGATGCAGCCTGGTGCCCACCAACTAATGATACTGGAAAGTTTCTTATTCTGACAGAACTCCAACACCTTCTAGCCTACTTTTATAATAATGTACGATTGGAATACGTCTGCAGAGCTGGTTCACGATAAGGGTCTGGTTTCCCACTATTGGCTTTTAGGCCTCGTCAACCTGCTAAACATTTTCTCTCAAATCTTGTGTTCATAGGGTGAGTTTCTTCTGAGCCACCATAAGGTTGTGGTTCTTATAGATAAAGCCTACTAGATAGCTAACTAAATGAGTCATTGAAAATGTGTTGAAACTATTCTCATTACAGTTGCGAGGTGTTTACAATTACCAGTCGCAAGCTCATTAGCACCGGCAATTGGGAAACAGGTTTTTTTTAAACTTTCAAATTAAATCCAAATTCTTTTCACTGGTGTTCTCTAAGAAGACTCGTTTTGTCTACTTCAATTTTGTGTTGATGTAACAGAATATGGTTTCGTTGAAATGTATAAAAAAACTGAGCTTTGACTTTCAAATAAAACAGATGCAATGTATTTGTGTAAAGTCGTACAGGTTCTCAGAGGAAATGTATTTTATTGCTTTATTCTATCTAGACCAATTAGACAAATTGGTTTGGGTTCTTTGTGGTCTTGCAGCATTTGTCTTCCATTAAAAAAAACAATGTTATATTGTCAAGATTGTGCTTATGGATACTTTGGCATTGTTTATGAAGAAAAATTTGTGAGACAAGTGGGTTGCAATAAATAAAAGTTCTGAATAACTTTGAATGAAATCGGTACACAGGCTAAAATCTTAGGCCTAAATTATGATCTCAGCGCCTCTTGAGCTACATGAGCGTTTGAGCACATGGGGCAGACGCGTAGCCTCATAAGGGCCAACGTGGGCCAGTGCCACTATGATTGACAGCTGGGCCAGTGCCACTATGATTGACAGCTGGCCCACCCTATCAGAAGTGCCCGGCCTTAACTCAAAATTCAAGGAACGAAAAAAATTTGCCCATATTATAATGTCATACTAAATTGTGTGAGATCTATTTCGTTTCAATTAAGTATCATTATGTTCCGGATATTTACAGACATGCTCTTTTATGTTCATTTTTAATATTCTGCCCTTAACGATTAGGTAAGGCGCTATGTAGGCTGCCGTAGTGTGCGTCCGTAAACCGTGTCCACAATCACAATTCGGTTAGGCTACACATACAAAACAAACGTTGTTGGTGTCATTTTTTTTTAAGAAACCAAGATTAGATTTTACCACTACGGAATGGATCAATGGTTGCTGACAACGATGACTCAGTCTCGTTGCCTTCAACCTCGTCCACAACCACCTCCACTCTTTGTCCTTCAGCTCTCTCCAAGCCTCCAGGTGTGAGTAGTTCTCCAGCTCCCGGCACGCACGCACAGAATTCAAAATCCTTGATACGTTTGTTGGACTCGGTAGCCTTCTTGGTCAGAGGTGGTTCTGTTCTGTTTTGTTATTTTGAGTAGTACCTTCTTCAGAATCAATGTTTTGGGTTCAGGCTGCACAGAAAAGGTATTTTTTTTGTTACATTTTTACAAAGCGCCTGCAATAGCCTAGGCCTTCTACAACCTTTTAATATTTAGCCCAGGCTACTTTATATGGTTCCCTTCTCTATGGTGTTCACTATTTGACAAGTCTGTATGTTCAAAGTTAAAATCACATGCATGCATGCATTTTGTGCCTTTAATCCTCCCTGGGGGGGGATGAATAAAAAAAATATCTATTCATCAATGTAGCCTATTATTGTTTGACATTAATCGTTTGATCTGCGATTAAATCACATGTTTGATTTTGGTACAATTGCTGTACTGTCTATATTGTAATAAAAAAAAAAAGTTACAAATAGTGGCCCACACTCGTTCGAATAGTCCACCACTTTAAAGAATCCTGGTTACGCTACTGCTATGGGGTGATGTTCAGATGACCTCAAAAAGAGCCTTATCCCTCCTCTTCAGTTACACAGTGTTACCAGCACCACGCAGATGAAAGATAAAGTGAATACAGATTTTAAAAAATTCCTCTTGGGCTGCACCTAGGGATGCCCGCCGTGTGTCATTTGGTCCGTGTGCGTTTCGCCGGAATAACGTTTAAATGATTCTCATAATTCCCCATCACACTAATTTGATCCTTTGTGGTATCGTTGATGCTTAACAGGTGGTTTATTTAAACTGAGAGACGAGGTCAACGACCGTGCTCTCTCTGGACGTGGTTTATGCAGCATCTCTCGAGCACAGATAAGAATTCAGTTTAGATCGGAAGTGGGCGGGATGGTATATATAGGCCACGCCTACAGGTTTAATTTACCCTGGTAACCCTTTGGTCCGGTTTGGCTTTGGCGGATACGGCGAAGAGGCCGTCCACTATGTGGAGAGGAAACCATTCATAACTGTTGTTACCTTGAAACAAGAAGTCACAATAGAGCACAGGCTACAATCATTTACAGCACATGTCGAGACATTGGCGTGGGGCTATTTGTTATTCCTATAGTCATCTGCAAGACGGGCTGACTTTGTTCCCCATTAGCAGTAGCTGCTCATCCAGTGACGCCCTACCATCCCACTGCGGTTCACTCAGCCGAGATGGGACCAGGATACTCCCCAGTGGGCGCAGTGCTCGGAAGGGATTCGTCTGAGTATTCAAATATATCCATGTAGACCTACGTATTTTTTTTGACAGATGCACCATGATATTGGGTGAAAGTGATTCCCTCTGGGGACGGGTTGACGTCATGTAACGCCAGTTACACAGGGGAGAGAAGCATGAAGTTGAGGCTTACTCAGGGCTAAGGGGGAATGCATAACGCTGCCACTGTCCTCATATATCCAAACAAAAGAAACAAAATATCTTGATAATCCAATTGCAGTCGGTTATAAACATTACCCTTTATGGGAATTGAAAATTACAAGCGGCAATTATCTAAAGTGTTTCAACCGAGAGATGAAAGGTGCACTTGAGGTGCCAGTTTTTGTTGCGTTACAGGAGCCGGGACAGAAGCCATGCTGCGCAATTAAAAGCATTCCTTAATTTGCTTGCATATGCAACAAACATGGAACGTAGTTTCTAGACTGGGAATGAAAGCCAAAGTAAAGGTAGAATAAATCTTTCACTATGCTCGTTTAAACTGCAGATATTTGGTTTTAAACCCATTAAATAATGAGTACAATTAAACATCCAGCCACTAGATGAACAAGGGATTACATCCCTCGAAAGTGAAGATGACATTTTAAAATAATATTGGCTGCAGTGAAAAAGTTAAAAAGCACAGGTAGCTCAATAGTTAAAAGCACAGTCACGTAAAAAGCCAGCGCTCTTCGGTTTGACTTCCATGCAAACAAACGCCATGGTAAATGAGCATTTGTTCATGCTAAAATAGCATGATAGGCAGTGGGGTTTCTACATGTAAAACAGCTGGGGCTAGGCTAATATTTTTTATTCTTTTAAATGATAAACCAGTGTTTGTGACGTCACCCGTTTATTTTCACAGTCGTGGCAATCTTTGTAGACGTTGACTCCGCCTGCTCCCAGCTATGCTGGACCCCACAGGACTGTATGCAAAAATCTAGTTCAACATCTGACCTGTGAAGAGCAGTCATACGCTAAACAGCGTCTAAACTGCCGAAATCAGTCAACAAAAATGGTAGACCCCTTCACTTTTATTAATGTTTCTACTGGCTTTTCAGGCATGCAGACATCCATCCAAACAAATGATGGGGCATTTTAATTTTCTTTGAAATTCATTTTTGGAAAAAGTTACAGCCCTAATATATTACAAATAAAAATGGTAATTTTCATAACAAAGCAAAAGTATTTCAAAATAGAGATTCAGCTTCCTTCCGTCCTTCCGTCTTACTTACTTAGTCAGTGTCCCACCATGCTGTTTGTAGCCCTCACAAGCACCTGCCAGTACATAGCCTACTGGGGCCATCACAGCCATTACAAATAAAAATATACTTTAACACTATTCAGTATGCTGGGCTTTTTGTTTTTTAACTAAGTGACTGTTCTCCATGTGTCAGAGATAGATATATATATATACATATATATATATACATACATACATACATAGATATATATAGATATATATATATATATATATATATATACATATATACATATATATATATATATATATATATATATACATATACATATATATAATATATATATATATACATATACATATATATATATATATATATATATATATATATATATATATATATATATATATATATACACACATACATATACATATACACACACACATACATATATATATACACACACACAATTAATAAAGTACATTAGTACAGTTATTAATCTTTTTTGCTGACATCAAATCATTGCAATAAACTTTTTTTAAACTTTAAACTAAGCTTCCGTACATCTCAGGATAAAATGATACTACTGCAAACAGCTGTAAGTGCTACTATAAGAACCCATTATCATTTTACCATGGAGTACACCTCCCAAAGGCCTAAGCAGTGTCCTTGAGGAGAAATCAAAGAAAATAGCTGTGAAAGAAAAGATTCAGAATGGCCTGTCTTGGTTTAAAGCCCACTCGCCACCACAACAAGGCGCAGGCCACCAGTGGGAACATATAAGACTGGAAAAACATAAATAGACTGAAGAGCACAAGACAAGACATAAGGCGTTTTACCTCTAATTTTTCCTCCAGACTAAGGGTCTGAAATCTGTGCTCCATTAGATGACCTACCACATTCATGTTGTCGATTCGATTTCGTTTATGTGCCTCCGGCATGTTTGTTAGCCCAAGATATCCTTCTCCTTCTCTTCTTCGCTACCGGACTTCTTGCGCGCAGCACGTGAGGTGAGGTGAGAGGTGGGGCCAGCTCCACCGGAAGTAAATTAATCTCCGTCCACTTCAACAGAGAAACGCGCTGATCATGCGCATTTCAGTTTTTCAAGTCCAATACACATTGCTTTGGGCTCGGCCCTCCAGACGAACTCATCCGGGAGAAGCAAGCCAGGGTCGAATAAAAATGAAATAAAAGCGGTAAACTTATTATTTTACAGTACTTTCTGGGGAGATTATTTTATATATATATATATATATATATATATATATATATATATATATATATATATATATATATATATATAATATATATATATATATATATATATATATATATATATATATATATATATATATATATATATATATATATATATATATATATATATGCCTCCCTGGTAAAGTCTACTCCAAGGTGCTGGAAAGGAGGGTTCGGCCGATCATCGAACCTCAGATTGAAGAGGAACTATGCGGTTTTCGCCCCGGACGTGGAACTACGGACCAGCTCTTCACTCTCGCAAGGATCCTGGAGGGGGCCTGGGAATATGCCCATCCGGTCTACATGTGTTTTGTGGATCTGGAGAAGGCATATGACCGGGTCCCCCGGGAGAAACTGTGGGAGGTGCTGCGGGAGTATGGGGTGGGGGTTCTCTCCTCAGGATATCGAGGCATAGTAGTGGTGGGGAGGGGTTGCAGTTCGGTGGTCTGAGGATCTCATCACTGCTCTTTGTAGATGATGTGGTCCTGATGGCATCATCGGCCTGTGACCATCAGCACTCACTGGATCGGATGGCGGCCCATCTAAATCTGAGGCCATGACTCTTAGCAGGAAACCAGTGGTTTGCCTACTCCGGGTAGGAAATGAGTCCTTAGCCCAAGTGAAGGAGTTCAAGTACCTCGGGGTCTTGTTCGCGAGTGAGGGGACGATGGAGCGTGAGATTGGCCGGAGAATCGGCGCAGCGGGGGCGGTATTGCGTTCGCTTTACCGCACCGTTGTGACGAAAAGAGAGCTGAGCCGCAAGGAAAAGCTCTCGATCTATCGGTCAATCTTCCTATCCTCACCTATGGTCATGATGGATGGGTGATGGCCGAAAGGACGAGATCACGGGTACAAGCGGCTGAGATGAGTTTTCTCAGGAGGGTGGCTGGCTTCTCCCTTAGTGATAGGGTGAGAAATTTAGTCATCCGTGAGGAGTTCGGATTAGAGCCGCTGCTCCTTTGCTTAGAAAGGAGTCAGTTGAGGTGGTTCGGGCATCTGGTAAGGATGCCCACTGGGCGCCTCCCTTGGGAGGTGTTCCAGGCACGACCAGAGGGGAGGAGACCTAGGAGAGGACCCAGGACTAGGTGGAGAGATTATATTTCAACACTGGCCTGGGAACGCCTCGGGATCCCCCTGTCAGAGCTGGTCAATGTGGCTCGGGAAAGGGAAGTCTGGGGCCCCCTGCTTGAGCTGCTGCCCCCGCGACCCGACCCCGGATAAGCGGATGACGTGATATATACAGTGAAGAAAATAAGTATTTGAACACCCTGCTATTTTGCAAGTTCTCCCACTTAGAAATCATGGAGGGGTCTGAAATTTTCATGGTAGGTGCATGTCCACTGTGTGAGAGATAATCTAAAAAGAAAAATCCAGAAATCACAATCTATGATTTTTTAACAATTTATTTGTGTGATACAGCTGAAAATAAGTATTTGAACACCTGTCTATCAGCTAGAATTTTGACCCTCAAAGACCTGTTAGTCCACCTTTAAAAGTTCTCCTCCACTCCACTGTATTATCCTGAATCAGATGCACCTGTGTGAGGTCGTTAGCTGCATAAAGACACCTGTCCACCCCATACAGTCAGTAAGACCCAAACATTCAGCATGGCTAAGAGCAAAGAGCTGTCCAAAGACACCAGAGACAAAATTGTAGAACTCCACAAGGCTGGAAAGGGCTATGGAGAAATTGCCAAGCAGCTTGGTGAAAAAAGGTCCACTGTTGGAGCAATCATTAGAAAATGGAAGAAGCTAAGCATGACGGTCAATCTCAATCGGAGTGGAGCCCCATGCAAGATATCACCTTGTGGGGTCTCAATGATGCTAAGAAAGGTGAGGAATCAGCCCAGAACTACACGGCAGGACTTGGTCAATGACCTGAAAAGAGCTGGGACCACCGTTTCCATGGTCACTGTTGGTAATACACTAAGACGTCATGGTTTGAAATCATGCATGGCACGGAAGGTTCCCCTGCTTAAACCAGCACATGTTAAGGCCCGTCTTAAGTTTGCCAATGACCATTTGGATGATCCAGAGGAGTCATGGGAGAAAGTTTTGTGGTCAGATGAGACCAAAATGGATCTTTTTGGTCATAATTCCACTAAGCGTGTTTGGAGGAAGAAGAATGATGCGTACCATCCCAAGAACACCATCCCTACTGAAGCATGGGGGTGTAAGCATCATGCTTTGGGGGTGTTTTTCTGCTCATGGGACAGGTGGGAGGAGTGGGCCAAAATCCCTACTGCAGTCTGTGCAAACCTGGTGAAGAACTACAGGAAACGTTTGACCTCTAATTGCAAACAAAGGCTACTCTGGCAAATATTAATGGTGTTCAAATACTTATTTTCAGCTGTATCACACGAATAAATTGTTAAATCATAGATTGTGATTTCTGGATTTTTCTTTTTAGATTATCTCAATGGACATGCACCTACCATGAAAATGTCAGACCCCTCCATGATTTCTAAGTTGGAGAACTTGCAAAATAGCAGTGTTCAAATACTTATTTTCTTCACTGTATATATATATATAAAAAAATACACATTTTTTCATTTTAATATATTTTTCTTGTGAGAGTAGGTGGGGCCGAGCCTCACTTGCCCCTAATGACAAGTCGCCACTGATAGGCTAACTATGAATAATCAGTTGACTAGTTGAGTAGACATTGTCAACAGCTTGGATGACTAGTCCGTTCATCCAACATATAAAGTAAATATTGCAACTTAACAATGAATTTGTTTAGTACCAATGAAAATACTCAGAATTTGCAAGTTTCAAATATTAGGAAATTTGGTAGCCTGTTGGAAAAACCCATTTATTTATCAATTTGAGCAAATTCACATTGTTTTATGTTGTGGCTATGGGTTCAAAATCAGGCAACAACCCAAAAACAAAAACACAAATAAGGAACATTATTGAGGGGACAACAGAACAGGAATTCATTTAATACGTACTATTGTTTTGCTACCTGCGGAGAAGTGTGGCGGGCTTTGACAAAACAGCGGCACTGTACATACAGATTTGCTTTTCGTGGTCATGATCTATGGACACGTAAGCAACACCATCTGTGATCAAGCATTTACTGTACAAAGGGAGAACAGATGCCTCTGCATCGCTATACAGTATGCAAAGCCCAGGCTTTGCCTTCATCATCAGGTTGTCTACACACCGGTGGGCAAATTTAGTTTCACCACAAGAGGCTTACTTGGTGACTCGCGTCCTAAAAATTAGTGAACAAGCATTTGGGTGAAACGGTACAATCATGAGAATGATGAGGCATGACAGAATACCGTATCTTAACTGAGGACCAGGCAAAAACCAAGTGATCAACACATTTCAGTCTTGTGTAATTTATAGGGGTGGTTAAGTTACTATACGACGGCTATAGAGTTTAGCCATAGATTACTTATACATTGGTATGGGGGGGGGGGGGGGGGGAGGGGGACAAAAGAAAGCTATGAGTGCGGCCGTATGACAGCACAGCCCTCCAGCTGGGTGGGCCGAGGAGAACAATGTCTGTGCTGGGAGACAGCAGTGAAATGGCAGGGCTCAGAGGAGGCGCTTGGTCTGTTTGCAATTCTGTAAAACCATCATTTGTTCAGATAAAATCAAAAGCATGAAAATAAAAAGTATATATATAAATCTTTAACCCTCCCTCCCCCGTCCCGACCCTTAATTCGTGTACGATAGGCGTTTATTCTTCCTCGCTCTCGTTTTCATGCTCCATGTCCTCATCGCCGTTTGTTTTGGACTCCAATCTCCCGTCTTCGTCACCGCTGTTTTGCCCTTCCATCACTCCATCGTCCTCCTCATCCTCTTCCTCCCAATTCTAAAGACAAAAAGGTAGAGGTCACAGGATTAGCTGACTCGAAAAAAGAAAACAGGACAATGCATAACACTGGAAGGACGGTGTGGTACTCACATCAGAGTTATCATCATCAGGAAGGCCTTCGTCCCCGGAGGCGTCGTCTTCAGAGGACTCTGGAGAACCAAGGGGAAACCCATTAATCCAACCTCTGCAGTCATGGACATGTAAAAACTCTCGAGCACGCCCCGGTCTGCACTACACCTTATGACTACGGTCGGAGACGCGTGCTCAGATGGGCAATAACACAACCAGTGAATCAGTAAACACCCCGCCTAAGAAGATCTCACGTTTGTGTTTGAGTTCCAAGTGTGGGGCGACTGGAATAATCTGCATTTGAAATACCACAGCAAAGGCCATTTACACACACTGTGCACAAACCCACCAGACCCGCACCCACCAAACACGCATTAAGCAGCTCTGTTAAATTTACAAATGTCAAACATTCCACTACTTTGACTTATATATGGAACGCCAAATTTCATGCCAGTTATTGCCATTTCAGAAAGACACAAGTAAAAACATTTTGAACATTGAGCGTTTTCACCATGAACTATTTGTGCGAGTCATCAATAATTTTAGGAGCCACAATGCCAAAAAGCTCAACGTGGCATTTGATAGTGTACAGTAGCACCAATCAACCGAGCGTCTCATTAAAGCACTTACGGTGTGAACATAGACGTTAATTACCCTTTATAGCGTGCACATTGCATAAAGACCCTGTCCCCACATGTTCATGCAACATGGGAGGAAAGTTCAACGGTGAAGCGAAATTGTATGGAGATGGATCACATACGCATTAAAAAGGTTTAGACGGGACTCGGCTCACAGGCAATGCAAATGGTGAGCGGGCAGAAGGAAGGGCTTTGTTTTGGTAAGGACAATGACCAAGGGCTTAACTTTCTAATCTCTGACTCGATACTTAAGAAACCATACACCTTCGTCATAGCAAGAGGTTTTGTCATTTTACCCAAAGGATATTAAGGTACTGAACGTCAACACAATATAACCAATGCTATTTTATAATACTTATATTCATTGCTTATGGTATGTGTTGAAAGATATAAGACGTGAAAAGGATCCTTTTAACAAGAATGTTTACCCTCAATATTTCACAACACCCATTATAACCTGATGTTTGCTCGGACCCCAATTTTGTTATGTTAACGATATGAGGATAGTTGTCAAGTCAGTTGTACCTTATAAACTGTTTTGTACCAACCGTATCTAATTGAGTTGTGGTTTATTTCCTATAATAACATAACGCTAAATGAATGTGGTTGTTTTGCAAAAACTAACAAAATGAACACACATCTTTTTTTTTTAAAAAAGGCACAAGGTAAAATAATCAAGAGTCGCAATGATGCGATTCAAGGAATAACAGTGAGTCACTTGACCGTTCTATTGACCGCGTTGTAGTGAAAGTTATATGTAGCTTTAAAAACTGCTAGCTTCTCTAAACAGTGAGGAGAGAAAAAAAGTTGATAGTAGCTGAGCACATTCCAGCATGACACTATGCTGGAATGTGCCAATGGAATGTTCCAATACGGAAATGGCGATGAAATACAGGAGGTGGATGGATCGATTTTTTATAAAATCAACACTATCAGGGCAATATTGAACTTAAATCAGATCAACCTTATCGCTATTGGAAGTATTATTTTCACGTCAAAATATACTTTTCCCTTTTAGCTTTAACCTTTGTTCTCTTTGAACTTCGATTCAGACTATCAATATAAACTGCCTCAGGCATAAATCAATCTACTGATCATACATAAAATATGGCATCAAGCCACTAGTGATCATATTTCCACAGAAGTGGGGGGGGGGGGCTATTGCACTCCCCGGGCCCTAATAGGCGCCCTCGGTTGGTTATTCACAGAAGTCTTTTACTTTGATTTGCCATGGATGCCTTTTTTGGTGGAATTGTTACTCTGGTTGTTTTATGTTCAGAAAGAAAAGGCTTCGTGACGGAGGGGCTTGTGATTTGTATAGGACTGTAGTACAGTAATGAGACTAAACAGAGCCACGTTCCGCTCAGAAAGCTGCTGACCAGGTTGCCTGGAAACGGAAGCCTCGTTTGCATATTAGATGAGTGCACACATGGAATTTAAAAGTGCCTTGCCGAGTTACATGTGCGCGTGTTGAGATGCATCAGTGCATCAGCTCGCCAAGAGAAAACGGCACTCAATAAAATGTAGAACTACCGACTATTACTGCTACCAATTGAACACCTGCTCTGGGAAACCACTTTGACCCGCAATCCTTTGATAAATAAAAGCACGTCTACCGGTTCAGTCAAACTGAAAAGCCAGAACGTCTTCCATTGATGGTGCTGACCGAATCCCTGCACGTGCTGAACCGCAGGGTACCAAACATAATGGCTTTGATGAAATGGCCCGACGTTTCATCTCATTCCACCCCGACCTCCCAAGGACACACTGATATATTCCTTACCCTCTTCGTAGACCAGCTTAGCAGTGCGGTCCACTTCAGTGTCGATGCAGCTGTTGCTTGTCGCCACCTAGTGGTGAAAACACGGAGGTAGATTGTAGAAGCAAAAAACCTTCAAATCAAATCCCCAAAAGCAGCCCTCTCCTGGTCCCTTCATTGCTCAATCCCGTTGACACCAACTTTCAAAAACCCAAAAGCTTCGGGACCAATCAATGCTATGGGGAGAGAGATTAAGTCGTCAAGTTTCCTGCCGTTGCTGAACCTGGTCTGAAGTCAAGCAAATACATTGACAGAAATTTGATCCTGAAGGCTTGCTTCGATTTTTACAGCCTTATTTTCTGTCGCCGCCGTCTTTTTGGAAATGATGCAGGCTGTAACACTCACGCCGTGCTTAGTCTTGAACTAACATCTATCCCTTGATTGGTCCTTCCACTTGCGTTGAATGCAATGGGATCGAGGCAACACTGAGATTCAGTGACAAATGGAGACGTGACCTTATTGTCCAAGACGGTTAATACTTTGTAGGTCGATTATGGTTTTGGTACACATTGCTAATGTACAAAGCTCTTTGTAAAAAGGGCATACCTGTGTGATGAGAAGAAGCAGTTTGCCATTCAGCTTGTTTAACCGGTGGAACATTTTCACCCTGCTTTCGATCATGTGGTACAGCACTCCGAGTTGGTTTACCAAGTCAGGCAGCTGTGGAACGGGAACACATGGGGACCATAATGAACAAGAAGCCTGGTAATTGGCGGCGTTTAAGAACATTACACCAGGAATGAAAAGATATGTCAGGTAGCATTGCACTAGGACGAAAACAGACGACTTGTGTTGCTGTCAACATGCAGGCTTTTGGGGGTTAGTCTTAGTACGGGATAATTTTTTTTTTTACGTTTGCCAAACCTAAGAGGCAACTGATTTGCCTTAAAGTGATGGTTCGGCGTAAAATTCACCTAGGGTCATTTCCACCATGACATCCAGCCAAATACCCTGTTAGAAGCATTTTTAGCGATGGTCAACACTGGTCAAGATCGGGCTATCAGCCGAATGGCTTAGTGCTGCGTGAACGGAACAGTGTTTATCTCGTAAATGATTAAATTACCTCACTAATAATGTCTGGAATGTTACCAAACTTCTGCAGTAGTACACATAGGGTCTGTACTCACAAAACGAGGCATTGGAAAGTGTGTAAGTACACCAGGAGTATATATTAAAAAGAACACTTGCCTGATAGCTTCAACTTTCTGCTGCTAAAAGCTGCCGCTGCGTCGACGTCACGTCCGTGTTTCAGGCAAAGTTAGTAAACGTGTCAAAGTAAAACTCACAAGTGTAATGAAAAAGCTAGTGAATTCAACACTCCATAGAAATGTATTGACAACTGAAATAATTGAATACTTGATACATTTATAAAAGTCAATACATTTCTATGGAGTGTTGAATTCACTAGCTTTTTCATTACACTTGTGAGTTTTACTTTGACACGTTTACTAACTTTTCCTGAAACACGGACGTGACGTCGACGCAGCGGCAGCTTTTAGCAGCAGAAAGTTGAAGCTATCAGGCAAGTGTTCTTTTTAATATATACTCCTGGTGTACTTACACACTTTCCAATGCCTCGTTTTGTGAGTACAGACCCTATGTGTACTACTGCAGAAGTTTGGTAACATTCCAGACATTATTAGTGGGGTAATTTAATCATTTAAAAGATAAACACACTGTTCCGTTCGCGCAGCACTAAGCCATTCGGCTGATAGCCCGGTCTTAGCCCGATCTTGACCAGTGTTGACCATCGCTATAAATGCTTCTAACAGGGTATTTGGCTGGATGTCATGGTGGAAATGACCCTAGGTGAATTTTACGCCGAACCATCACTTTAAAGAGGTACCAATAGGTACAGTAGTGCTGAGAAACATTACAATGTTTGGAAGCAAGGAGATCGATTTTGTGTCAGTGAAGCTCAAAACTAATGATGATCAGTGGCCCACTCCCTTTAGGCGAGTGCGCCACTGGGTTGTGGAATAGTTCAGCTGACTCCCGACGTAAATGAGATGAAAACTGACCAGCGCCAAGACACGTCAACCCAGTTTCTCATTTTTAGTGTTATTTTGTCAGGTTTGCTGCCAATATGGGAAATTAAGATTGGCGCAGATTTGACTACAAATATTAAACCCAGTTGTTGTAAATGAGATTCCAATAAAAGTCGTATAATGTGCACAGACGATATCAGTAATGCCACCGGCAGTCAGGATGTCTATTCAAATATGAAAGGTTTTCTGCAAAGCACTGCCAATATCTAAGGCTTAAAAATACTTGAGTCAACCTTGACTAAATGGTTTACGCACTTGCTGCAGCTATTCTGTACTTAGTGGAGTACAGAATACATTACGGGCCTGCATCATATCCAAAGTTAACTTGAATGAAATCATTTTAAATTGAACAAGTTGTACTACTAGGGAACGCAAGCTTGCAAAACGACAAAGTAATGACCCATTTCTTAACCGTCAGCCAGTGTCAGTGTCTAGTCCATCAGGCGGGTTGCAGGGTGGACTCACCGATGACAGGTACGAGGTGTGTTGCACGAGCACCGCCTTGAGCCACCGTACCATTAGTAGGGCCCTGCAGGGGGAGGGGGGGAAAGAAGCCATGCTCCATTAGCGGCTCACATAGCGTTGTACAGCGGTATGATGGCGGTGCCTGTATGATGTGGTCCTCTAGATCTAGTGGGAACCTGCGGTGTTGTGGCAAGATAATGAAGTGCACAGGGCAGGACAGGGTCTGCTTCACTTACGCCATGGGATGTCCTTGCAGTCTCTTGGTGATCTGAGAGAACGAAACAAAAGTTTAGATATTCGTTGCAAGACGTTTTTTTTTTTTTTTTAACAATAGAAGTTGAGAAATAATGATTTGGACTCACTTGGTTCACCAACGGCAGGACTGCTGGGAGTGGCAACCGGGCCACAGTCTTCTTTATCTGCATTTCTTTCTTGTTCTGGAACACTTTCTGCAAGGAGGAGGGGAAACGTTGACTTGAACCGTTATATGGTTTAAGAGTCAGTAACACATTATTTGGAGATCAGCATCGAGGTAACAACGACAAGTTACAAACAACCTCGCAGCACATTAGAATTGTTTGGGGGGGGGCGATGATAAAGCACACTTACATTCAGGATCGCTGCATCTTGGCTCTCCAAGCCTTGCACCAGAAGCACTGCAAAGTTGTCCATCTGGAGGGAAGGAAGCCCTTTCACCCGGCCCTTCTGTGCAGATACGGTGGAAAGATCGATCTCCTCAAGACGCTCTTCTATTGACATCTGCACAAAGGGAATGAACAGGTGGTTATAAAAAGGGTATCCAATTATTCAACTGGCTTGCCAACTCGATAGTGAAACACCAACCACAACTACAAAAAAAAATGGCAGGCATGGTTCCATTCTCCCCTTTTTCCCCAAAAGTCAAAAGCAGTTTATAAGAATGCACAATTGACCAACGATAAATTAAGCTTACCTCTGTAGTTTTACCGCCTAGTTTCCTCTTCTCTGATCCGAGTGAGGTCATGGTGATGGGAGCCTGGTGACCTGGCAGCCCTGGGACCAACACTTTGCTCTTGGGATTGACTAATGGCGTTTTCACCTGGAAAAATTTGATTCACTTTAACAGAAAAATCAAAAACGTCTACATGCCAAGCACTTGCAATTCGCTGGGGCGAGACAAGTGGCGGTAAGGACAAGATGGGGGTACCTTGGAGACATTGGCGTCAACGGAGAGGGATAAAGTGGTCTTCACGTCCCGGGTCAAGGCAGATTTGTCTTTCTGATGAGTTCACTTCCTGCAGATAGGAGAGTGGGTGGGGGTCGTAAAAATAAATAAACCGTCATCCTTTAAACAAAGCCCCCTACACGCTGCTGTGTTTCAACTGTTCTGCCTCACTCACCACTCTCTCCATGACAGGCTGAAGGTGGTTGCCATAGGCCAGCATCACACTCCGCGAGTCCGACCCAAGGGCTGTGGCCAGCAAGGGAATGGGCACCGGGGAGTCTTCCACGCCCGACATCTGCACGGTACAGGAGGGGGACAGGGGCTTCTTGCACGGCCTGTGAGAAACACATAGAGAAACATCAATCTACCGATGGTTCTGGTGAAACACAAGCTAGGTGACTAGGAAACAATACTTTGAGGGTCTTACCCGTTCAAAAAGTGCTCAAAAAGATGGAGCTGCCCATCTTTGCACACCACAGCCAGTCTCATTGCCTGCACAAAGAATATTAGACTGACTTGTTATTGGGAATAACCTATCCAAATCGGCATGAAAGACAGTAGCATCCATAATTATTCAACTCGGTCCTATGAGAGAAGAACGTGTCTGACCTCCTCTTTGCTGTTGGAAGAGTAGAGGTCAATGTGCAGGGGTTCGTCGGTCAATGTGAACGACACCACAGAGTTCTTGTCCTTGCCGTCGTCTCGCACTTGCCTACAAAAACAACATACAAATGCATGAGTGTCACAGCAGTAACACAAACTAGTGATATAGCTATGTGCATTTCAGTGGACAGGTATACAACAAAATCCAATAGAAAAAAACAAGTTAATTATGAAAACGCATAAAGAGGGAAAAGTACCAAATAAGTATGCAAAAACACATGGAAAGGGATCACAATAGAAAGATCTTTGAGGACGAGTCATCAGTGTTAATTCATGTTAATTAGCTGCCAGCATCTACCTCATGCTACCACTGTGCAGTCTTTATACTGTACTGATGTGAAAAGAATGCAGCAGACAAGGACCGTATCATAGGCTGGGGCTAGTTAAATACGAATGCCTGAAAACACTGCATCCGTTAGGATGACGTCTTTTAAGAAATCCATGCAGCTCTATTCCTCGCCATGAAACAAAAATACTAAAAATGAAAACCAAAACCAAGAAGATCGCCGCAAAATTGTACGAGTAACACTATTCATTCACAAAAATCCCTTAACTCACCAAACGCTGAGGAGCCTGTCATACGCAGCCCCAGACAGAAAGTACAGTCCAGTTGCCGTCTGGTGGCCGGGTGGTAGCAAAACATAGGGTCGTTATAGCCGTCGAGTGGCCTGTGAATTTCTGAAAAGAGGGCAGAAAGCACATGTGCCCATGTTTTATTCATTCATGTTTTAACCTAACCGCAATGCTTACATTAGATATGATCAAAACATTTATGAACATTAATTATTTCAATCCACAGTATAAGAAAAAACATGGTAAACGATAGAGCCAGAGTATGATGTTCCCTCTTGGCCATATTCAGACAACAAATCATACCAGGTCTTTAGAAATAAATGTACAGGCTGAAGTTCTGGGGAGATTTCAACTTGCGTAGACATTAGTGGAATAAGAATGAGGCACCCAGGAATAAGGATCGATTTGTGTCCAGTACCAAAGAGCTGCCATGCTCACCCTATACACCTCCTTAGTCTCCAAGTCCCACATCTTGATGGTCTGGCCTGCAGAAAGCAGCAGCTTGCCGTCAGGACTCGCACACAAACTGGTCACTGCTGCACGGTCCGCTTTCCACTTGCTGAGCACATTGAACAGATACATTCACACATTAACTCATCGGTCATCACCCCATACAAACATGGGGTAAAACAGGATCAAAGCTTGTTATCAAAGCTTAAATATCATGGGAATAAACTTTGAATCAAATAACCTAAGGTTGGCCTAAAGATGGCCTAAGCAATAAGACAGAATTTACAAAAGGCAGACATGCAGCCATTTGCAATAAATCACTCAATACTAGGGATGGGCAACGATCGAATAGTCCAAGTCACGTAGAAAATTGAATAATGAATTTGACTAGCGTTATTTCTTACACGGCTCTTCTCAATGCTGTTAAACGCTTCGTTCATTTGCATGGGCCTTCACAACTTCCGTTGGTGAATACTTTTTTGATAATTCACCGTGGCTAAGCATTTAATGACCGCTGTCAATGAAAGTGGATTTATTTTTTTTCTGTCGTAGCACTCCACAAGCTGTAACTTTTCAATCCAAGTGTCCTTGGTTGCTAAGCGACGTCAACGTCTTTGGCGGACTATTTCTCTGCTGATCAACACTACGAATGCTGGTTACAAATAAATTGTATAAAGACACCGTGTGAAGTTATTTTTTTGTCATAGCTTCCATATGCTAGACGTGTCTAGTTCACCGTCATGCAGGCTGTGTTCAGTAAAATAAATAGCGATCCGTTTTCAGCGAATGTAGGCCTCTGACCACGTTGAAATCAATTTGATGTTGATGGCGCAGTTGAAATAAACAATTGATTTCATACAAATCATAATAGCCTCTCCCCTTGTCATTGTGTGTATATACGAGGTGCGCGTGTGCGGGGTCCTTGATTGACAGATTTTCAAATATTATTCTAATACTTCTCTAATAGTATTTTTGCCAGGAATGCACATCCCTACTCAATACCTTGAAAAACATGCTCCATGTAGAATAAAAAGCATTGCCCATCTAATTGAGTTTGCCTGTATTAGGTCATTGGCACTTTAAGTGGAATTAAGTTACTGTCTCGAATAGAACTGCAGGGACAATCTCAGCGGTTGGTTTTCCTTTGTTGCTCTTTTCTTCCACTTTGGATAAGTTGGATGTAAATTATAGATGTTGGTATAGTATTTATGCAGGTTTGTGCTAATTCGCTACTTCTATTTACCCTGGTGACCGTTTATGTAAATATGTCCCCGTCTGTGTTTCTCCGCTAGGGAGATTTGTTAGATATGTTGGCCAATTATCTTTCCAACTAGCAAGGTTGGCTACGTAAGCCTGTTCTGTGTGCCAGTAGAGCAGTGAACTAAACCATCTCCTACGGTTAGGCTGTTAGTGACTTTTGGGATTGTATTGCCCCGCTGGGCCCTCCCTAATAGCTGAGCTAAATAGACAGCCATGTTAATAATGTATACAGCTCCAAATTGCCAGTACATTGATATAAAAGTGTTATGGCTTATACGTCTGCATGTTGAAAAAGCAATTGCTTTTTCTGTAATTACCGTTCTATATAAATCTTTGTGCATCATTGTTCCCTTAAGAACACGTTCCTTTGAGGAACATTCTTCCTCAAAGGAACGTTTCCAAACAGAAGCCTCTGGTCTCCCTGTGACTGGCGTTGGCCAGCTCTACTCTGCACATCTACAGAGCCCCTAGAAATATTTAAATTCTCTTATATTCTTGAAGTGTGTGCGCGTGGAACTTTTAGGGGTTCTTTGAAATTAGTTAGCCTATATACCAACAGAATAGGCAAACACTCTTAACTTACTACGTAACTTACATAATGCGCAGTTGGATTTATTGTTGAGCATTTATTATCGTTCATAACTGTGACCCAAATTTGAATGAACAATTGGCAACGAATGTGCAACAATACATTAGCGAGCATAATTTAGAAATGGCCTTGTGGATGCAAGGCATTCAAAAAAAAGAGAAAAATATATTTCCCATCCATTTAATTTATTGGGGTATACAGATATATAAAAAGGGGTGCAAGTTGTTCTAGAAAATGTCAGTTATGTGCGTAGTATGTTGCTACTGACCAGCGTGACTTTCCCGTTTGTAGGTCCCACTCTACAATTTGAGTATCGTCTGAACCGCTGTATAACAAGGCGTCCTGGGTGTGCCAGTCCACACAGTTCACCGCTCCACTATGACCACCGTCCTATCAACAGAAGAAAGAAAACACATTAACAAAAACCACAAATCACAATAATAATGCACGGAAATGTACGCAACAAGCAATTTTTCCCATAACTGTAAGTCGCTTTGGATAAAAGCGTCTGCTAAATGCCCTAAATGTAAATCCACAGCCCACCTTTGGGGTGGTGGTTTATTAGATATAATTAATTGATAAGACTACCAGTGGAATAATTTGTGATTCACAGACATCACAAAATGTAAGTGTACTGTGACCTCACCAGAGTGCAGTGCAGTGCTCCTTTTGCTGTGCTGTAGATAAGCACAGTGCCCGCCGCTGTGCCCATTGCCAAAAGGTCTGCCTTCTGCTCCACATGCACTGCCTCTGATTTCCTCTTCTTCCTCAGAGGACCCTCCTATAAAAAGCAAAGTTAACAGTTAATGGAAAAGATCAAAATCCATTAGAAACACATTTTGATGCTTGTGTTTTACATACAATTAGGACATCAAGGAATAAAGACCACATTCAGCTGGATAAGTAAATGTCAAAATGGTGTATGCCGAAATGGCCAATATCACGAGGGACCAAAAGTTATTCAGGGGCAACAATCTTGCTCGGTAGGATATAAACCCATAACGTATGAGGACATTTGCGTTTACTTGACTTAGTATCTAAATCATATTAAAACGTCAGTGATCTATGGCTTCAAGTGTCATGGTGGAACACGTTAGCTTGAAAGCTAAACCTTGTGTAGCTAACGCTAACTTCGAAATGCACTTTTACAAGCGACAGAGGAGACATCAACGATGCGAGACATTATATAACGGCGCATTAGAAAACAAATAAACACAATGTGGGGTTGTTTCATTCGAAAAACACTGATTTGCAGCAGCATTTTCTGAATTGAAAACTAATTTCCCAACCATGTGGGACCAACATGTGCGTTTCCCTCAGGCGCTACATAGCCAGCTAATAGCTGCTAACGTGGCCACCGCTGCTAACCCCAGCCCTGTCCGTATCACACAGGAGATGATCTTCACATTAACACACATGGTTATCCGAGGCGTCACTCCTATGCTCAACATTAAATGCAATATACTCGGTTAACTGCCGACGCCCGGTTACAACTAATGCATTTCGTCAAGGCCTAAGCATTTTAAAGTACCGCTACCACCACATACCTTGACTGTCCGGCATGGTCCCCATGCTATGCAGGTACAAGTGGCACTCAGATGGGCAGAAGGCACATATTCTTGGTGAAGTGTTTTACTATCAGTATTCCAGATTCTTAATCTACCATCTTGGGCACACAAGGCTAGATACTGGCGTGATTTAGGTGAGAAAACGCAGGGTAGTCCAAGCGAAGCGCTTCCACCGTCAGCCGCCATTTCCCCAGTACTGCGTGAGTCTGCGTGGTTGAAAAAACCACATGTGAGTGTTCACAAGCAGGCGCATTTCGCCTGGAGTTTACAGCCTTCCCATTGGCTACTATCTACAAATGGGTGTGTCTTAAAAAAAATGTAATCCGTTATGGGAAACAATATTCGATTTAAGTTTTAAATCATATACAAGGCTTACTACTACATTGGAGTATGTAATGAATTGTAATTAATTGTAATTACTTCGTTTGTCAATTTTGCCTTGTCCACAGCAAAACAAACAAGCAGCTGAGTGAAAAGGTGAGCATCCCAGTTTACCACTCGGGTATTATCGAAACGGGGAAAGTGTTTTGATTATTTAGTATTAATCGTATTAGTGCACAATTAGTACCACAATTGACCCACACTGATATACGCAACAACGTTATCCCTCTATAACATCTGTGAGGTCACAATAGTATTTTGTGTGCTGTGCTGCCCGATTAAAAAAACGAAGACCATTTTTTTGCACCGATAAGACACATTTCACAGTTAATGAAAGCTTAAACAAGTTCATAATAAAAAAATAAAATAAAATAAAATAATAATAAATAAAAAAAATAAAAAAAAATAAATAAATAATAATAATAATAATAATAATAATAATAATAATAATAATAATAATAATAATAATAATAATAATAATAATAATAATAATAATAATAATAATAATAATAATAATAATAATAATAACACAAGTATACACCTCTTGGGGTTTTTTCTTATTGTACTTCACAGAGAACCAATGTCGTCCTCTGCTGGAAAATGATGGTTACTGACACCAAGCAGTCAGGCTCCTGATTGGATACTGCCTAGCATAGACATCGCTGCCTCTGGCCTAGAACGCACAGGAGGCGGCGCATGCGTTGTCGCAGATTGATGACGTGAATCGTCTTGCTGCATGGGGAGAATGACATTCTGCTGCCGGATGCAATGCCATCGTTGGAGACCTACTTGACTTTCATGCGTAGCATTGTAGTAGAAATCCCAAAGTCTTTGTTTTCTCGGCTGTCGTGACTATAACTTCAATGTTTTGGATACGTTTACTCAATTGTTTCGATATAGTTTTATATATTATTAACTGTTAATTTAAACCATGTCGATACATATGCCCATGGCAAGGGTTTTGCTTTGGCAGACGCTCGCACGAAATCAAATACCCAGTATTGGACACAAACGTTATAGGAAGCTGCATAAATACAATGTACAGTCAAGGGTCCATGAAGTAAGACGTTTTTCCGTAGGTACTAATAAGATGGACGAGGACGACAGCCAAAAAGTAAGAAGAGATGTGTCTCTAGTCAGAAGACGTCCCCTGTCTCCACTGGAGAGAATTAGTCAGTTATTACCTCAGGAGTCCCTTGGACCTGAAGTGGAACAGTTAAGAGACTGTAATGAGGAGAGAACTGATGAAAGCCTGGCTGTCAAGGAGGATTCAAACACCCTAATAGTCACATCTGACAAAATCTGTGAATCAGATACACCCATAAAGGAAATCACAATGCCCCAAGAAGAGATAACACATCTATCTAATGGTCGGACTGATGCCGATTGCAGTGACGTACAAAGCCAAGTGGGGGCTGGAACTCCATCTCACATGGCCGAACCACTGCCAAAATCTCTCCCTCGGGAGACCATGATCGAGTTTGGGGAGCTGCTTGTTGCCGAGTTTCGCAAGAAAGGTCGGGTAGAGTTTAGGAAGATGTTCCAACTGCAGGAGGGAATGCGTCTGCAAAGCTCCTGGGGTACCATAAACCACGATGACATGGCAGGGCGACCCTCGGGCCGGATTATGAGGACTACACACTGGGCTCCCATCCTCATTCGCCGCCCGAGCCTGGAGGATTATGTGCTGTTAATGAAGAGGGGACCAGCAATAGCGTACCCAAAGGTTCTGTTTGTTTGGATCAGTTCATGGGCCCATTGTTACCAATATCTTTCTCTGTCATGGTGTGTTATTGAACAGTTCATTACAGACTAAACATTGTAACATTTGTATTTATGCATTTCTATTTCCTCCAGGATGCCAGCATGATGTTGACAATGATGGACGTGGTAGAGGGGGACTGTGTGTTGGAGTCGGGGTCGGGGTCTGGGGCGATGTCCCTTTTCCTGTCCCGAGCAGGTCTGTAGTACGAGCCACATATATTAGGCTTAATACATATGTGAGACATGTGGACAACATGCATCAATTGTTTTATGAAGACGTTAACATTTGAAACTGAAATCGATATAAACACCTATGTTAAAGACTTCACAAGTGACATAAATAAAAATGTTACTCTAATGGATTTTTTAAACCCTGACTACAACAAAATAAAATCCTGATGTACTTATCCGTTTAACTATTTAGTTAATCAGTTGCAGAAAAGGCAATTACTCAGCAGTGGAGTAACAGTGTTCTAAAACAGGCCTTCTAAAATGGAAACAATGAAGTCAATTCTACACTGGTGGTGAAAATACTTCATTATTCGTGTGTGTGTGTGTGTTGCATGCACGGCAGTGGGCTCCAAGGGTACCGTGCTGAGTGTGGAGGTCAGGGAAGACCACCTCGGCAGATCGGTGAAGAACTACAAACGCTGGCGGTCGTCGTGGGCCCGGCGGCGTGGGGGCGAGGAGTGGCCCGACAACGTTCACTTCCACCAGGCCGACCTGAGCTCCGCCTCCTCCCTGCTCGCCGGTCGGGGGTTCCATGCGGTCGGTTTAAACAGCAGAAATGCAAAAATACAAACTACAGTCCTTTGAGCGTTTTTTGTGTTTTTTTTCCCCAATAACCCAGCACATTATGGTGACATTTCATTCTTGAGGTACTGACATGGATTCTGTCTGTTGCAGGTTGCTCTAGATCTCATCAGTCCCCAGTTGGTTTTGCCAACGGTGGTTCCTCACCTCCACCCCGGGGCTGTGTGTGCTGTCTACTTGGCTAAGTGTGTAACATGAGCTTCCCCACTAGAGTAGATTATTGGATTATGTGTCACAACCTCTAAAAAGACGTAAACAAGGAGAACAACATTTGCTGATTAGGTGTGCAAAGCCCTTATTGAGTATAAAGGTGTGATCTCAGGTTTGCCATCCCATATTTGAGAGATGTTTAATAGGTTCTGTCAGATAGTGTGAAGTTATTTTAAATGTTTTTGAATTGTCCTTACACCATCCACAGTATATATATGATCACACATTACTCCATATTGATCAGGTATATTGTACTTGCCTATGCCTGCTTGATTTTTTAATTGGGCCATACTGACAAACCTCACACTTGTATCGATCATATAGTATAACACAAGTCGTCGATCTACTTGATGGCATCCGTTGCTCGTCCCTTCCTCTGCTGTGCGAGCGCATCATCGAGGTGCCCGTCAGGGATTGGCTTGTGGCGCCGGCTCGCCAGAAAGACGGGGACTTCTGCACAAGGAAGTCTCCCCTGTCCAACGAGGAAAAGAAGGACCTATGTGGAGTGGGGGAAAAAGGTGAAGTGAAGGAAGTTCAATGCAGCTTTTGGTGTAAGATCAGACGTGTTAAGGAATGTGTTATTTATAGAGGTGCAGATGGTTTTAACTGGAAGCTTAGGAATCACACAGATCCTGTTTCATCTGAATGTTTTGTTTTTAAGGAGAGTCTTCGAACGATGCACGCCCTTTCGGAAGCGTCCCCTACATTAGCAGACCACACCCGGAGCAATTGAGCCACACTGGTAACAAAGCATTTGAATCCAACAGTTCATCCTTCAATCTAAAATCTCACATGTGAAATATGTGAGATATTGCACGATAGTTTCCTGATTTGAAATTGGTTTTGTTTTCACTTTCAGCATTCCTGGTAAAACTCCGGAAATATGTACAGTAGCCTCTTTGCAAATAACATACGTTTATTGTACACTTTGACTAATAAAAACTTGTGACCCGTTACCCTTCATTTTTGTTCGGATGTGACCAAATGTGATCAAACAAAGATCCAGACACAGGCATTGCCGCGAGAATATGGCAGAACTATGCCAAAGGGAGGTTTTGTATGAGACACAATAATGGCAAAATTGACTAAAAACAAAACAAGACCATACTGAAGTTTAATTTTCTTCTCTATTTAGCCTTCCGCTAGAAGCATAATCACAATAGAAACCACACACATGCATCACAACATTAATATCAAGGGTTTCACAATGTACCTATTGTTATTGAGATATCAATTTTAATTGGGCGCGCCCGTATCTCAGCGGTAGAGTTTTCCCATAGGGGCACTTTGATCCAGTCAAAGTTAAAACTATTCACTGATGGATTAAAAATTCTGAGTCAAAGTCAAAATGACCCATCATTTCTGGTCTGATAATGTAAAACATGGCAGAATGGCAAATTCTAGATATGCAAATGAGCAAACATTATTCTAACAGCTATCAGCTTCAGAAGGTAGCAGAATTTTGAAAATTGCCATGCACACTGAGAGCACCTCCCCTAACAAAGTTTGAAAGTTTACATAAAGATGGGTGTTGACATCTCATTCAATGACAGCGCAGTAATTCCTCATAAGCGAAATGCACCAATTTGCCTATAGAGGGCCCAAATTCACACAAACGGCATCCAAATTTTGATACCAGAGTTGCCCAGTTGGTGACATGGTTTACTAGTGACGTGCCTGAACATGAACGTGTTACTCAATGTAAAAGAATCGGCCATCACATACTTTACTATTGATGTTTCCCAAGTGCACATGAACGGTCGCTGTCGGGAACACGCATAAGATTGAGCCTCATCACTGGTGAGCCGTCTCGTTATCACCAGGAGAGTGGACGCGGCTTCTGTATGTCTCAGAGTGCGTTTGTGGCACGTTGTTTCACAATGAAAAAGAACGCGCTCTGCAATATAGAAAGTACAAAACGTCAGCGATCATCAAACGCGCTGCAGAGCAAAGAGAAACGACGCAGAGCACTAAAAACGATTCAAACCAAGAAACCTTCTTCAGAAAAGCAAAACGCTTCATAGCCGGTCACTGCTCAAACCTGCAGGGGCCAGGGGGGCGCTCGGGATGGCAGAGAGACAGAAGACAGCTGACTGAACAGGCTGACTGAACGGTGTTTCAGCTGTGACGGCATGCAGATGGTGATATTTTTTGATTTGACAGATTCATAATGTATGATATCACTAAATAAGGCAAACAGTATGGCTTGTGTTTTTGCAGCAGGTGATACAACTTGTGTATTTCAAAAAAGCACAACACTGAAAGTAGGGCAGGATGAAAGACTGACTCTTAATTCATATATGATATAGAGCCTTGATATAAAGCACCTTATAATAAAAAGCCCGTCTGTATCACATTCTTCCATAACATAGCTACAGCTACAGCACGACACATTAGGTGTTAATACATGATTAAGTGACACAGCCAGATATAAACTTTCAAGCAGTCATTAAATGATCTCCACCTTTATAATTAGGCTTACTATTAAACAGCGTGTCCTTATATCAAATCTCTAATCATTAAGCAGGCAAGGTACATATATAGCAGCAAATTGTCAGCCTGAAGAGTCGGTTATTAAACTACATGAAAAAAAAAACCGCACGTTCCTGGTATGAAGGGCTTATTCATGAGTAACCCATGAAAGATAATCCCAAGACAAGAATAACACATTAACGTTAACCCCTGAAACACCTTCACTCAAGCTGTTAATCCAGTCCATTGATGGCATCATGAGTAGACCACCAGCACCAGAATCATCGCCCTGAAGAAAGAAATAGATCCAAAAGATCATTAGTCTGGTCAAGTTTTAGTTAAAACCAGATCAAATCTATTTACTTTATGAAGAGCTGTGTGTATATGTAAGACCCATGATCAACTAGGGGGCACCCCGTGTTGAGAGGTCCAATCTCCTAAGCATAGCTCTTAATCAGCTTTTCTTTGCAAGTGTTTTCCTAATGGGTGTGGATCCTTACTGGGAGGAACCTCATTGGATCTGCAGGTGGAGCGCTGGGCCTGGGCCTGGCCTCTGGCCTTCGTAGGCCTTCGCCCTTGGGTGGCTTGGCCTTGGTGGCTTGGCCTGGGTGGCTTGGTCGCTCTGGGTGGCTTGGCCTTGGGTGGCCTGGCCTTGGGCGGCGTGGCCTTTCGGCGCGGCGTGGCCTCCACCTCCAAGCCAGAGCGGAGAGTCGAGGCTGGGGGTCGTAGCGGAGCCATTTGGAGGAGGAGGAGGAGGAGGAGGAGAAGAGGACCAGGCTTCGACAGCGTTTTGCCCCGTGCCCACATAGGGTGCATGGAGCAGGAGCCGCAGAGGGACCCCGTGGAAGGCACACCTGATCTCGCTGGCCGTTATGCCGCCGGGCGCCACTGTGGTGCTCCGCCCTCTCTCGTTGCCACAACAAGTGGGATGGCATGATGGCAATCACCTTGGAGTGGGGGGAATGACAGAGGGAAGCTCTCATAATACTGGAATATATTAGATGAAAATCTCAGGTAACAATGGGTACTCTGAAATGAAACTCTGAAATACAGAACTCCTTTCAACTGGGTTGGTTTTCTTTTAGCCGATACATTTAAATGCACATTTACTGTGGCATGCCTACCTCCTCGCAGCAGCGCTTGCTCACGACACCTCTATATCCCATGCGAGCCCAGAGTTTGTCGCGCTGCTTGAGGAAGTGTGGAAAGTGCTTCCTCCAGCTTCTGCCCAGTGCCCAGGGGAATATCTCATACTTGTTCTGCTCCTCATCCTCCTCCATGGTGTTGGCAAGGTAACTGTTATGTAAGCATCTTAGTTCAGCCTCTGCTATATCATCCAAAAACGTTGGAAAAAAAATAGCTATCCTGATGCTGGAAAACATCTAATATACTAACTTGATCAACAGGTCAAACTTACAGAGCAATGAAAAAGTTTGTTCTGTTGTGTTCACCGATGCTGAATTGAGCCCGTTTGAAGTAGATAAAGGTCATGGCAAGGAGATACTAGTGAGCCAGAAGCAGGGGCAGAAACACTGTTAAAATCTGTAGATTGTGATCCCAATACAGTTTTAGAAGGAGTTTGTTAAGAGTCAAGAGTTTGGCAAGTACCTTGTCTGTGACTTTACAGCAAAAGTCCCTCCACAGAAAGTCTTGAATGAGGACATCATCTCTGCAACCAAACACACAATTAATTTGTAGATAAGATGACATATTTAAAAGGAATCATATGAATCTTATGAACCTACCATTTATGGACATTCCGCCAAAACAGCTGTGATTGAGTAAACATTATTTGGTACATTATCCACGATGGCGTTAAGAATCCAGGACACAAAGGTATGATGACCAAAATAAACAGGGAATTAGGATAATTGAAAAAAATAACTCTTTGTAGTTAGTAGAAAAGCCATTCACCCAAAAATTCTAAAGAAGGCGGTCATCTCCTCTCGCTGTACAACAAGTGTCGCCCGGCCGAGGTAACTTTTGGCACGATATACAACTCAATGTTGACACTGACTTGGCTGGCTCTTGCCTGCTGGAACCCCTGGGCAAACTTGTTCATATGGGGGTCTTTTATAGGACGGAGACTTCTCTTTGATCTGCAGGGAGATATATGCCATTGTTGGGCTTGGGCTTTGGTGCGATCACGGTTACCAAGGGCGGGGTTTGGCACCATCTCAAGTGTGTGTTTGTTCATGCTGCCTCCGTTTGGATCGTTTGTGGTAAAAAAAACAACAACAAACAAACAAAAAGTGGTGCCCTTTACCAACGGAGGATTGTTTTGATCTGGAATGGAATAAAAGGGAGACAACAAATTGAACCTGTTCACCAAGAAGTTGAACTGAATGGGTGTCATTCAAAGTGAGTTAGTCATACGCTTATTTCTGCAGAAGAACATCTTAAACAATAGGTCGCTGTTTGTTTTCCCGTCACCTGTCACCCAGCTGTCTGACTTGTCAGCTAGTCGGCTAGCTGACGTCAAATAAGACAGCCACCGATTGTAAAGCACGTGTGACAAACAAAAGGCATTTTGCTAAACGATTTAATTATAGGCTTACAGTACAATCTATTTTCATTATAAACGCGCCTTGAGTTATCTTCTAAGCCTACATGTTAACTTCTGCGTTCTGGGCCACACGGCTAACTTAACCACTGGGCAAAGCATCGGAGCAGTTACTGGATATATGTTCTTACCTTTGCTCTGAAGGTTTATAATGAACGCCGTGGTTCTATGGCCACCAGGAAGGGGGGTTAAATACGGCTAGGTATAGCCCAAGTAGAGACAATTGACCAAGTGTGGTGCGGTTTCCTATTATAGTAGTGTTTGGTAACTGCATCACCTGCATTAACTCTAACGTCTGGTCCTCGCGCGTCTATGTATGTGAGCGTGCGTCTCACTTGCCTTACCTCGCGTGCTCTCTCTCTCTCTCTCTCTCTCTCTCCTCTCTCTCTCTCTCTCGTCTCTCTCTCTCTCTCTTCTCTCTCTCTCTCTCTTCTCTCTCTCTTCTCTCTCTCTCTCTCTCTCTCTCTCTCTCTCTCTCTCTCTCTCTCTCTCTCTCTCTCTCTCTCTCTATTTTGGTATGATGAAAAAAAACATATTTTTCTGTTAAACTTTTTAAAGTGCATTTCAATTGAACGTTAAATGATTTGTTTTTTTTTGTCTTTTGTCTTTCAGCCAACTGGGAGATTTTTTTCAAACAATTTCCCTTTCAGAGAAATGTGGGTGTGGAAAGAAAGGTTTAAAATGCTGAACCTGTGTCAAGGTAATCACCATTTCCTCTTTGTCCCACATTGTGAAAGCATCACTCTTAACTGTACAATGTTACTGCAGGTAAATTTGCTCGTACTGATTTGGACACTTTCAGTGGGCCAGGTGTCATGCTGTGATTACTCTGGCTCTATGTGTGGTGCCAGAGGTCCAGGGGACATCACATACATTGCGGAGTACTAAATGCCTTGCCCACTCTCTAAAGGTGCAGGAACCCTGAGAAGGGCGAATTCAAGCAGAGAGATTCAACTGTACAGGGTAAGCCTTCCAACAAGTTTTTGTTTATTTCATAGTCTTTATTTCCTTTATTTCAAATAAAGTTGATTACAGATGCAAAATCAGACAGATAGGTGTTAACAGTCTCACATGCAGTTTATATAACAATAGTTCATAAGGAGTTGGTTGTTCTTTGTCATGATTGGAATAGGCAGCTATAAGGCATGCTGCACCGTTTAGAATAAAAGCAAGTCAATGTCATTTAGAATATGACATTGAGTTTAGAATGTCATCCTGGAATATGAGAATAAAAATAAAATCAAAAACAAGCCTTAAAAAAACAAATAAACTAAGTGTGGAACATTACGTTGCCCTGTATTATGTATTATATTTATTTATATTTCCTATTATTTAGGTTTTGCATAAATCACTGATGTTATTTTTACATGTATATGTTCATACTGACCTAAATTATTACAGCCATGCTTGCATTTATATGCTTAGTTTGATTGTTTTAGAGGCATATTTAAGGGTTGAATGCAAAGCGTTTGTGATTGTAAACTATGATACGATCAAAACAAGATGAGATTACATAGCATCATGCTATCATCAATACTACTGCTAACAGCTGGAAGAAAGGCGAAACGTTAACATTTCTAATTCGAAAGCATTCTGCATTCTCATTCAGGTTTGACTTGGAATCATTTGTGGAGACCTTATAGCTGTCATTCCCACACGATCGACATCAAATCAATGACTCTGGCTTCCTCTTCCTGGCAATCCGTCTTGGCTAATTTGGTCTGTGATACATGCTCTAGACGCCAAGCAAAGAATCCAAGGATGCCATCCATATTTTGGCCATCAACCAAACCAAGCCTTTCGGATGTGACTTGATAGAGCGACCATTAGTTAAAGCAATCATTGGGGCACGTTATTCAGAGGTATCAACTGCTGTGGCCAGACTTCTGGGCCTCTATATGGTTCCCCAGGTGAGCATAAAGAACTAACATAGCATCTTCTCTCAATTCAATTTGTTTTAAATTGTAACACAAATAACCAAGTGTTTTGGATTCTTTTGAAGATAAGTGCCACGTCATCTGCAAACACTCTGGACGATACATTACGATATCCGTCCTTTTTGCGCACCATACCTAGTGATGTGCATCAGACCCACGCCCTGGCCCAGCTCATGGCCCATTTTAAGTGGAACTGGGTGGGTGTCGTATCCGGTGATGATGACTATGGGAGAGCCGCTCTACACAACTTCTTAAAATATGCCGAAGATGCAAATATTTGTGCTGCCTTCAATGAGGTCATACCGCATTACCTGGACCAAGCCTGAGAAGCAAAGCGACCGACATTGACGCCAGGTTGCTACTCACATCCAGTCCTCCGACGCTCGGGTGGTTCTGCTCATCCTGAAGGGGCAGCTCGTGGAGCAGCTTTTTAAGGTGATGATCAGCAAGGGGATCTCCAGGACCTGGATTGCCAGTGATTCCTGGTCCCAGTATCAAGCGGTGGCTGAAATGACTGGGATCAATACAATAGGAGACGTCTTTGGCATTCGGTTCATCACAGGACCCAACCCAGGTTACAAGCATTTCCTCACCAACCTTTCGCCTGGCCCAAGGGCTGTGAATAGGTTCATCGAGGAGTACAAGGATCTGCGGTTTGAATGTACTCCAGAGGCTCAACAACACCAGGATTGCCTCAAAGATAGACCTTCAGACCAGTGTCCCTTACCTGACTCTCTGAAGCTGAAATCCAAACTTGCTTGTGTGCTACCAGACCCTCAAAAAGCAAATGATGACTTTCTGGCTCAGGCTCCTGATCAGGCGTATGCTTATAGATTGGCTACATGGTCAATAGCGTTCGCTTCTCATCGGAGCATGCTCGCCAAATGCAACACAACTACATGCACCGGAGAGCGGGACTTTAAACCTGGCAACGTAGGTATTTTTCAATGCTACTTTGGTTATGGGAAGACTGACATAGTTCAGCTTTGATCTTGTAACCTTAACATACATTTCATCAAACATGTCTTTTACTCTTTTGGTTTCAGCTCCTCCTTGAAATGAAGAAAGTAAATTTCACCCTTGACAAGAGGCAGTTTTATTTTGATAAATCTAGCCTTGCAACTGGCTATGAATTAATCAACTGGGTTAATAGACAAAAACAGAGGCATTTTGAAGTTATTGGGGGGTACAATGTGACGAAACGTACTCTGGTTATTGAAGAGAAGACCATCGAATGGCAAACTCCAAACAAAACGGTAAGACTGGCTCCAACATACTGGAGTGACTTTACATAGATAAAGTTTTTTTCTTTCTTTAATTCTTGCAATGTTTGTAATATTTGTATATTTTTTATTTGTATTTTTTCAGATCCCTGAGTCAAAATGTTCACAATCTTGTCCACCTGGAACATTTAAAAAAATCTCTATGATATTCTGTTGCTTCAACTGTAGTGAATGTGAAGAGGGATCCTTCACCAATGATTCTGGTGAGAATATTTTTGTGCATTTATTCTTAGGAAAAATACAACCATACAAAATACTAAAATAACATTTATCTTTACAGATCTTCCCAACTGTCTAAAATGTCCTGGGGAAACTTGGTCCTTGAGGGGTGCGAAAAAGTGTCAACAAAGAACTGAAAGTTTCTTAAAATGGGACGATCCCTTTGCTATTTCCTTGCTTGTTTTCACAGGGATAGGACTTATTTCGCTATTTTCCATATTTATCATCTTCCTGAATAAGCGTAGTAGTGTCATTTTCAAAGTGGCAGGTGGAGAAATTGTCTACGTTATGATGGCTGGGCTAGCAGTTAGCTTCGGTGCAGTGGTCTTGTTTGTTAGCAAGCCTACAGATGAGATTTGTAAATCCCGCCAAACTGTGTATGGCCTTGGTTTTACACTGTCCGTCTCTTGCATTTTAGTCAAGGCCTTTCGCACCTTTCTTGCATTCCTGTTTGACATGAATCAGCAACATATGCTGAACAAACTTTATAAACCGGTTGTCATTGTTGTGTCTGGCACTGGAATTCAAGGCCTTATTTGTACTTTCTGGTTGATCTTTGATGCCCCTAAAGTTGACAAAGAAATCTCAAGGCAAACCTTGAAGATTGTGTTGCAGTGCAATGAAGGATCCAACTGGGGATTTGGCATCATGCTGTCTTATATTGCACTGCTGGCCAGCATCTGTTTCCTCCTTGCCCTCAAAGGTAGGAAGGTTCCACAGCGCTTCAATGAAACTGGATACATCATTTTCAGTATGATCATCTATCTATTTGTGTGGGTCTGTTTTATCCCCATTTATGTGACCAAAATTCAACAGCGCCCTGCAGTGCAGGCCTCTGCCATTGTTGTCTCCAACTTTGGAATTATTTTCTGTCATTTTTTCCCAAAGTGCTACATGATGCTTTGCAAGAAAAAGCACGACACAGACAGACAGTCATATTTAAAAACTGTACACAACTTTTCAATCAGCACAATAAGCAATGAACTGTCGCATACCCCAGATTCTGGCACGGATCTGATGTAGAAAATTCATTTGAGAAGTCATTTTATATAACAGATGCTGGGGCAAGCACCCCAAACTCTTCCAGGGCCTCTGCTATGACAATCAAGGCGGAGTACCATAACACTGGCATTTCATCATCAAATCAAATAAGGCAACGGCTGCGAGCAAAGTCCCTTTGAATATTACTCAGAAACTGAGTATTCCATTTAATTAATCTGAGAATTCAACTAAAACTACATGTACTTTTCTATTTACTGCTTGGCATTAGCTGTGTCAGTAACAACCAAAATCGTTTTACTGCATGGTAAACAGAAAACGTACACAGGAAAAAAAGAACATATTCCTCCTCGGTCATCCTCAATCTTTAAAACTTATGCAAATAGTATTATCAATTCTGTCTATAAGTTAACTGTAAAAATACCTTTAAGATTGAGGATTGTGTTAATCAACAGCCAGTAAATATGTTTTACCTTCATCCTGTTATTAACCCCACTCTCTGCCAAAAAACTATATCCCTCCACTACTCTTGAGGAATGGTGTTTTATGATGAATTAAGAAGGGATAATAATTGGAGATCAGGCAGGGTTAACAGGCAGAAGGGCAGAATTTAAGTAAAAATGGAAGGTGGTTGTTCTGGGTATCCTTTGTAAGCCCACAAATAAAGTGTTGAACATTGCAACTCTATTGTCTATTTTGGACATAGCACTGTAAACTCTTCACTGGTCAATAAACAACTTAATTTCATTGTGGTGGATTTTCTTTGTCATTGTAGCATAGCAAAACAACTAAATTTGGCATGGCAATCCGTTTTAACACCTTTTCATTGTAACTTTGTAAATAAACAACATAATGATATATGTAGCACTAAAAAATGCAATAAAAATACATTTGAACCAATGTATTAGGTGGTACACATCGGGCCCCTCAACATAGTGGTTTTGTATTTTATGTTTTATGTTAGTTACACTTACAAAATCAACACATTAAAATGACTGCTATCCTAAAAACCTGTTTTTGTGCCCTGTGCCTATAGATAGTTACATGCAGCCAGTCCTCATTACCTAAATGGGCTTATAGTCTTAAGAGGTAGGTGAGTTGCACGCTTTAACATGACATATGTGCACAGCGAGGGGTTAAGTAAAAGCCTCCCTAATCCTTTTAGCTGTGTGTGCTCAGCCAGGCACACACAGATTCTCTATGTTTCGGTACATGCTTTATTGAAATATTAAAGGAATGAAAAACAAGTGATGACGAATAATACATGGATTTGCTTTCCTCATCTATGGATTCTCAGCAGAGACATTGAAGACAGCGTTATCAGTTTATTTTCTTTGGGGGACGAGCTTATATAACGCAGAGAGCATGGAAGGCTGAACAACCAAAGCCATCTGAAGATGACAGACCCAGCAGGTGGCTAAGGACCTTGTCAATTGTTTTGGGCTGCTCACAGCATGTTTTACCCTGCTGTATTGTGACCCTACCCTGAGCAAACCAGAGCCTTTTTGTGCATACAATGGGCTGTTCTCCATCAAAAGGTAAAGCTTTTGGGACTTATGGCTCCTTCAGGAGGGGTAGAGCATTGCTACCCGGGACAGAGGATGCTAGTCCTCGAGACTTCCAGTGTGCAGAGACCAGAGATTTGTCCATATCAGCAGATGGAGAAACGAAAGAGAGAAAACCGGTCAACGGCCCAGCCCAGTCATCGCAGAGAGAACCTCCGTTCTCGCCGCAGAAAAGGAGAACTTGTTTGTCGGATCCGCCTCAAGAAGTGGTCCATTTGGATATTACAGGAAGTCAAGCAACAAGTAACACTCCGGCAGCGAAGGGGAAACAGAAGTCGGTGGAGAAAGATACGACAGACAAAAGGTTGGCCAAGAAACCAAAGAAAACTAGCACAGGTGTTAAACCTGTTAAAAAGGAGAAAGCGAAAAAAGTAATTCTCTCAGAGCAGAAGGTAGACTTCCCAGAACCTCTGGTGAAGGCTCACCAGGCCGCTTATGGTTTTTTAAACCCAAGTATAACTAAGTATGACATTCTACTGGGACTCTTGGAACAGGCCACACAGACCCAGGTGTCTGTGCAGCCTATGGCCGCCTTCATGCTCATGCGTTATGAGGAATTAAATCGTGGCTTGGAAGCAATGGCTTACGAAGGAGAAAAACTCCTGAAGGAAAACGGTGAGCATCTGGCTTGGCCATGTCCAACGAAAAAACCCTCATCTTCTTCTCCTGTGAAGCCAGGCTCTGCCGACGTTGACCCCCCACCAGATTTGCTGCAGCAGCTGCTCCAGTACACCACACAACGGATGCAGAACGTGTGCCAGACTGTTGGAGGAATTGGGGATTCCGCTTTGGAGGAGGCCGTGGAGTACTTTGCATCGCTCTCTGAGCTTTTAGAAGAGAAACTGCATATCAAGCGTGCAACGGATGCTAGGCTAATGCAACTTCTCACACGGATTGAAACAGCCTCGCTGCGTAAGCCTGGACCAGAGGATTCGGTTCTCTTTAGCGAGGACAGTGGTATTGGGGCCGAGAGCGAATCCCTGGCTGGATCTGAAAGGCGGCTTAGGAGAGAAAGCTGTGAATCTACCGAAACAAATAGGACTAATAGTAGCAGTCCCATTGGGTGCAACACAACTACTAGGAACTGGCGTTCGAGTCGAAGGCTTGCAGGTAAAAACAGTTTGAGTGGGTCCCTCACGTCCATAGATTCTACATGTACAATAATGGCCAAGGAACCAAATGACACAGAGTCAATCCTTGGTTCGTTCTCGTTGGACTATGGTGAGGAAGATGACATCGATGGTGTCGGGGATGCAGATGTTGATGACAGGGATATGGTGGTTAGAAGGCGAGCTAATTCATCTCCTATAGACCCATCACAACGACCGCGACGTCTCGCACCAAAGCGCATTGAAAACCCGCGTAATGTGGAGATGACTTTAAAAATGAAAGACGCCATCAGTGGCCGTATTCAATTTGTTCCATCACAACATGCAATTTCAAAAACGAAGGTAACAGGAAGCCCAAAACATAGTGGAGAACAGTGGAGGGAGGAGGATGAGGAGCGATCTTGTAAGAGACCACAAACTGTCGCTTCTGTTCGGAGGGCAGCAGTACAAAAGAGCCAAGTGTCCAAACAGCGACGCTCTCAGTCTGCAGAGTCTCTGAGGAGCAGGGGTGAAGACCAAACTCTACTTGAGTTAGAGAGAACCCAAAAAGTTCTCAATCAAAGGATAGAGAGAATGAGCAAGGGAAAGGCAGGATCAAACAACAGAACGGTTCCATCCCAAAAAAATCTAGGAAACTCTCCAGCACAGTCTCCAGCAGCAAGTCGTAAACAAGCTCCATCAGCCAAGAACAACAATGTTCAGCCTCCTAAAGAAAAAGCACATTTGATAACGCAGCCCTGCAAACAACAGGAGACGGGCTGTCTGGACGAGGATGATGAAAAACCAGCCGTCCAAACATCCAAGGGTCCGATAAAAGCTACCCCACCACCAAGCCCTCCATTATCACCACAACCTTCATCCGGATTTTCCAGAGGACGGAATTCTGTCAAAAAACTGATCGATACATTCAGTAAAGGCAGGGAACAATCTGAGGAAACCCGTGTTTTAGGGCCTCTCAAAGGTGTCAGAAAGTGTGGCGTTCCTGTCATGCCAGGCTTAGGTAATGTTGAGGCCATTCTCAGTACTGGAATCACAAGCTGTCGAGATGAATCAACATTGAATGATAAAACGGATGATTTAGATCTTGACAGTCTTCCACCACCTCCACTAGAGGTATTAAATGACAATTCCTTTGAGGGGGCTCATCGTTTTGCTACAAGTTCATCAGATAATGGATCAACAAAAAAATGTAACGCTATTGTTTCACGGTTAAGGGCCTCAGTTCAGTCAGTCACAGTACTGCCATGTAAAGGGAATCTGCCACAACTCTCCAGGGTCCCGCTCGTGATGAGACCTGACCCACATGACACAGTTACGAAGATGGATCCAGAGAAAGCCGTGGCTACCTCCACTCAAAAGCAAGCTAAAAAGATCATTCATCTGCAGGAATCTTCCAAAACACATTTTGAGGTCGCATCAAAAACTAAATGTCATTCAGGGCCGTTTCTCAGCAAAGCAGCAGCCTCACTAGGAGAACAAAATGATAAAAGACAACCAGATCCGGAGTTCAAAAGTGTGCCTCAAACCATAATTAGCAACAGCCAACCATCTGTCACCACACCTTTGTCCAGGGTGCGAATGCTACCGTCAACACCTTCGGTTCCAAGCACCGTTCAGCAACGACTCACTAGTCCCTGCAGTTCTAGAAAGCAGCCTATCCCTGCCTCTTCAAGCAGCCCCCCAGTCAGCCGGAAGCTTCCGACTCCACCGCCTGTTCACAGGAAGCTCCCAAGCCCACCTGTTACACGGCGAAATGTTCCAAACACAGCCTCCTCGTTTCCTTTCAAGGCACCGTCTCCACCAGCCTCACCGCAAGTTCAGGGATGGTCGAGGGCGAAGCAGCTGCAGCAGTAACGACTCTTCTACATCTCGGCTGACGGGCAACGCTCGCTCTGTGTTTGGCCTCGCTTCACCATCTCTGTTTGAGGCCCAGCCTTACTCAGTGCCTAAACCCCCCCAAGCATGGACCGCTGCTGGGGGTTCCCTTCATCCACGCCCTTGGGGAAGCCATGGACGATGTCCTGTAGCTCTCCGAGGACCGCGGCCTTTTATCCGGCGCTGCCATTCAGAGCGAAGAACAAGTCTGCCATCTCGCTCAGCTGTCAGCTTCTCCATGGCCCAGAGCTGTGGGAGCGAGCCATCCTTAAATACACAGGGGTGAGTGATCCATTGCCGTCTTTGCCCCATATTGCATAAATGTTTTCACATTCTCAACGTCATCGTCCCAAAAGGACAATATGTGTTTGTATCGGTGGGATGAATAAGTAAACAGAAGGAGAACTGGGAATGCATCTTATTCATTAATTTCTGATCTCAAAATGGTCAAAAAAAGAAACCTAAATACAAATTGAGTTAGTAAAATAATTCAGTAAATAACTATATTTCACAAAATACCATTAGTAGCAGTAAGTGGTCCTAAAAGCTAATTCATCATATGTCGATATTCTTATTTTGTATATTCCTCAACAATTTCTACAAATTGATTCTGCTCCACAATATACCCTAACAGACCACAGACAGCAGAACACAGTTAGGATTTGTCTTGTGTATCTTAGGTAAGGTTGAAATATTAACAACGCTGTATTCAGGTTAACTTCAGCACTTACTTATTCTACCATGGTAAAAATGTCAACAGTCACGTGTTGACTTGAAATCCTATCCCTTGTTAAATTTGACTGATTAAAGGTAAAAACAACATAATCTCATAATTCATTTAGAATTGCCTGCCTATTCGGATAACAGCTGGCTTTAATTTTCCATATTCCTTTTGTTGCATGTCAACTCTCCAACTTCTGTATCTTTTTAATGATTCATAATTTATTTCCCTCAATTAAATCCCTTTGAGTTCACGTTTTTTTAGTTGTTCTCCACCCTCAGAATGATCTGAATCTACAGTAATCGTTCTGTACATGTAGTTGTTGGTTTCATGGGAGGGATTATGTCTTCCATCTCAGGATGAAAGTAACCAACCCTGGTTGTGTTTCTCTCACCGGCTAATCTCTGTGACGCATTTAGCCTGAGACTAGCTGGCATAGGCCTTCCTCGCCCTATTCTCTAATCTACCGTAACCATGTCCCTTCCCTTTTTTCTCATAGGCTGGGGGATGAACCTCCCAGGGAGGATGAATTGTGGAGGAGCCAATCAGATCTGCGAACTACCTCACGCTCTCTTTCTCACCCTGATCTATGCATTGTGGGTCAGTCCTTACATCGAGTGTGAAGGGGCTGGTAACGACCAAGTGGGATAAGGGATTAGCAGGCCTCTCAAAAGATTTCTTGTTGTTTTGAAGAAAGTTATCCCTTTTGGTCAACTTTTCTCTTAACCTTACTTTAAATGTTTGTTTGAAATGTTTTTGTATGATTTTATATAATGTGCGTGCATCTGTGTGTCTTTGCGTGAATATATACACAGAAAACACATACGGTACAATACAGTACATACTGTATACATTTCACGTTATGAAAATACTCATAAATCATACTCAAATACATTGAATGTCTGGCCTTTTGTCTTTCTAAATATGTCTAGGTTAAACTCACTGCGTATTTGGAGGGTCACACATTTCTTCAAGGTTCAAGGTTTATTTCACTTAATGAATAGTAAGTACAGTAGTAAACGGCTCATAGTTTTGAAGTCATCTGAATTACATTTGTCCTATTATTACAAAATTTCTGAAAATCTGTACATTTAATAATGTGGTTTATGTTCAGTGTACATGTTTTGTTATCTCATTTATTAAATGCTTATTTCAACCAACAGTTAATCAGATGCCTTTTGTACAAAAATGTTTTAATTTATCAAGTGGAGCCTGTGAATATTTTGGATATCTTAATGAATATTTCGGTATTTATTGGTCTACTAATACAATGTGCTAATACATTCTTTTAATGAGAAATTATTTGTCATAATTTGTTGAATATAAAGATGATTTTGTTTCAGGTAGTTTTTCCACATGCCTACACATTTTAAAGGGAGTGCCGAGAAGTTATTCTAATTGAGATCAGGTGGTGTTATAATTTGATCATCCCAGATATAGTAGAGTTTGTTTTAAGTAAGTCTTTCCTGTGAATATAATAATTTATTCATAATCCATAATTTCATAATGTGTATAAACCACACAAACCTTGGTTAAATTAACCTTCTTCCTGGGAAATACCAAACATACCAGATACAGCAGACATAGAATCGGTACATCATGAAGGACAGTTTTGTTTTGTTTTCATTACACTATACCTGCTTTACTTATTTTTTCGTCCTTCATAGGAGAAACATGGGTCAATTATAAAACTAAGTATGAGTCTGCCAATTTTCTGTAACTACACTGGGCTGCACCACTATGCGGAAGTTCAAACATAGCCTAAGTAAGGCATGAGTGACAACTCAACTCTAAGACTATGATTTGCTTGTTTATCTAATTATTGAGTTGGCTCCACCAACACAAATAGTAACAGACAGTAACACACATTGCCAAACACAAACATTTTCCTTAACACAAGATTTCTACTTTGTGTAGGCCTACACAATATTGCAGGCTAGCTTCTTTGTATCATGTACATTTATTTGCACGCACGTTTTCAATTATTGTGTAAGTGTTGACAGTGCCTTTGGTGGCATGTGAGATTCTGATACAGCTTATGATTGCTTATGTAATTAATGGTTATTAGAAACCCCTGTAAAGCAGAGAGATACTCGTTAAACATCCCAACGCTGGTATACTCTATATCAACATCATGTTAGGCCTATTTTCCAATGAATTTACAAGGTCAGAACTCACTGTTGTGTAAGTCTACGAAATTCTATCGTGAATGCCAAACAGGTTGGCTGTAACAAGTGGGTTAAAATTGTGTACAAGGCAGTCAATGTACAATGTACACAGTGTTGCCATCAGAAAGATTGAACCTTTAAAAGCAGGCACCGCGGCAATGGAAAATTCTGCTTAACGTCTGTCATGTAGGTCTTGTGGGAAATTTTTGAAGACACAAACCGAAGATATGCAGATGTCCTATTGCACTTAGCAAACACTGTGAAAAGTTTGTGACGGGCATTGGGGGAATTCACGCATCCTCCCAGCTGTGAGGCTTAAAAAAGATTCCCACTGCGCATCATGGGATTAGGGATACCGGTCTGTTCAGTTCACACTCAGTAGAAACAAAGTGGGAAGAAAGTGAAACCAAGGTAAAAATGAAAAAAAACACATAGAAATACAAACAATAACATAATTCGTTCAGATTTATCTTGAGAAAATAAATTAAATGTTAACTTAAATGCAAACAAGTTGACTAAAGAGCGCATTGCAAGAGACAAGGAAGACAAGGAAATAAAACACCCTCCTTCCTCATTCACTGAAATAAAGCATTGCTACGGTGGACCGGTTCGACCAGTGCTTCAGAGCACATCTACTTATGATTCACGGACAAGCTGTTTCTATCAATAGAAAATGACATTAAATGGGACTGTTTAAAGTGAATTGTTTTTTGTATCATGAATAAGCAGGTTGGGTTTTGTAGAGGCGTCTTGTCAACAATGCATTCAGACTGGAGAGTGTGGTTGGGTTACCCACAACCAGCTGGTAAACTTTAACCAATTGACTAGACCGGCCTTAATTGTACTCAGGTCTTTTTCTCTTCATCCCACAATTTATTTCATGAATTAAAAAAAATAAAGCTTGCTAGAGAGCCACAAGGAAGGCCTTAGATCACAGACATGACTGCAATTGTACTTGATATCCTGGTTTGAAAGACCACCATGCTATTTTAATAATCACTGATCAGCTAATAAGGAGATTATTCAAGGACGCCAGTCAGCTAAAGACTCAAAAGGAATTGGTCCCATTTGACTTATCACTAATAAAACTGACATCATTTTGATTTAGGTAAATATGGTAAGCTCTTTTAATCATTGCTTATGCACAAATGTACTTAAGAGTCAGTGTCTGTATATACATACAAATATAGTCATGTAATATATATATATATATATATAATATATATATATATATATATATATATATATATAATATATAATATATATATATATATATACACAACAAGTGTGCAGCTTCACCCAGGCCCAGAGTCCAATCAGTCTCAAGCCAGGTAAACCCACCATTAGCCACACACACTCCCACTGAGTCCCACAATATATATTATCATTCTTTTTTCAAACATCAGAACATCGTTTTCTTCAATCCTTTAAACCTGTACGTATTTACTTGTAAATACGTTTAAGTGTGCATACTTGGATAACTGTAGTTAATCTCTTATGCTGTAGTTACGGATGACCGCCACTAAAGGGTGCTATGTTTCCTATTGCCATCGTCCATTTCTTGTGCTCTTTTCACCATATACATCATATCTATCTACAGGTATTGTTTCTATATAATTTGACATTTTGGGGGAATTAAAACCTTCTTTTACTAGTGGTTAACATTGCTTAAAACCTAGTGATATCCTGGTTATAACGTGTGTGTCACTTTTCCCATTCATACAAACTAGACTATAACTGGCCTATTGGCGGTCATATTTCTATGGATGGTGTCCAGACCAAGGACCAGAATGTATTTATATATATATATTTAAAACAATATTACCATCTCGAAAAGAGAGTGAGCGAGGTCCTGACCCGGACAAAATTAAGAAGGGACCTGAGACAAAGGAATATTCTTAGTTGAGGTATACAGATGTGCCTGGCCGCTTATCCAGTCAATCTTCCGAAGCAATTTCAAGGAGTAGGCCTGGACAGACTTTTATAAAACTTTTCTGGAGGCTGATAGCATTTGTCATGAAAGGTCACCACGAGCCGAGGAAATCAAGGGGAGAAAGAAAGATGTTGATCTCACCAAACCTTGCCGAGGTTACAGTTCAGATCAAAGATCTGCCACTCCAAAGTACAAAAAGATTGAAAAAAAATACTTTGATATATTTCTTCACCAAAACAATTGATCTCCTACAAAAGCTAGGCCAGGTAGCCGTGATAGCATGTTACTAAACTGTGAAAGCAAAAATATCCTTTTAGTGTTTGAAAACAAAGTGCTTCAACAAGGCATCTTCATAATGTAAGAAAATCCTCATAACATACTTTACCAGTAAAAAACACTTAACCTTGACCACAAAAAAAGCCTGTGCTTGTATGTCCCTTTTCTCTCTGGCCTTGCAGTGTTTGTTAAGATGAACACAATTGTCTCCTCAGATAAACGTGTCTTATTGAATCTCACTGATCCACTATCACAATATCACCAATCGTTGATATGGCCGGAAGGCTTTTTTTGACCAGGAAATTTGATCAGTCAATATTGCTTTCCTCTAACGTCTTGAACGGCTCCAGTAGTTTTCTAGGGTTTCGCTAAAGGGCTTGTACATCGTGAAGTGGTACTGCAATGGTGGAGTATCACCAAACAAGGAGGCATGAGAATGCCAATATGCCCTAAAGTGTGACACTATAGTGTCACTACAGTTTTCTCTACATATCTGTCAGGACTTTGCGTGTGTTACTTCCCCGTGATGTGTCAGGACTTTGTGTGTGTTACTTCCCCGTGATGTGTCAGGACTTTGTGTGTGTTACTTCCCCGTGATGTGTCAGGACTTTGTGTGTGTTACTTCCCCGTGATGTGTCAGGACCTTATTTCTCTCCGTTCCTTTTGGTTCAAATGAACCTTGGCCCAGGCACTTCAAGTTACAGAGTTTACAACATATTGAGGATACTTTTCAAGAGTCTATCTTAAAGTCTCATCAGATGGATCATGGAATCATTATGAACTCTTGATGTAACATGTGTGACATACTGATTTATTTTAACCTAAACTTGTTAAATCGTGCATTATGTACACAATTACTATGGTATAACGGCATGTTTTCATTTCAATGCACAGTGCACTAATTGGCTCATGGACGCATTGATAAAAATGCTTTTCATATTGCAATGTGGTATTTTTTGCTGCATATAGGCTTTTACCATAACAAGGCTAGGAGTGAGACTCTGACTAAAGGAATTGTCACCAAAAATCACTCAAAAATGAATATGTTTTCAATTTTTGAGGAGGTTCTCTTAGGATTCCAGCTATTATATTGTGTTCAGGTCCAAAAACTATTTCAAAATGTTCCAGACCAACCGCTCATATTTATTGGGGGCTTCATGGGCGGCCGGCCTGGGGGGGGGGGGGGCGGTGATGGCAGAGTACCTGCGATTAGTTCTCTGTTATCAGGTTCCGCGTGTGTGCACAGGGCCGGTTGGGACATGACAGTTCCCCTAGATAATACTATCTGATAGAACGGCCTGTGGTTCCGATGGCCCCGGAACCTGAAGCTGAGCCCAGATCACCAGGGGCCCCCCCCGCTGGAAAGGTGGTCTGAAATGCATCCAGATGTTCTGGCTTGGCTCGGTGGCCTTTCCTCTGGCCGGAGAAAACAATGGATAGTAAAAGAATAAACTGAGGAAGTAGAGCAAATTGACCACTATTTTGTTGTCATTCCAAGCTTTGCTTGCTAATTTCATCCATCATTTCATCATTTAATAAGTCCAGATCAGGTTAAACATTTTTGTCATGGCACTATGAATTATTTTCGGAGATTAATATAGTTTTTAGGATCCATACTGCATCAAGCCTAATGCGAAATACTAACATTGTAAAGATGTCAATCTATAAATCTGTCTGGCTGTATGTATGACATAGGTTTTGATGGTCTTATTGGTTGAGGATGTTCAACTCTTCAGACGCATTAATTGAGTATGCATTCATTTTGTAATGACTGAAAGATCAAACTGTAATTTCTGTGAGTTTTTATGTTGATGAAGGCCTGCAAAACTAGACTTTGTCTTATTTAGTTTTCTGATATAAAGAACAGAGGCTACTAAAAGTCATTGTTTTGGTATTATGCTCCATTTGCTGATTTCATAATCAGTACGTGCTGTTTAATCTGCCTTGGCTTCGGGGGCAAACTTCAAACAGGCTATTTATCAATGTGTTTGGTCTGCAAATTAGCTGCCTCTGCTGTTGCTATCTCAACACCCTTTAAAAGGCATGCTTTGCTTTTATCTATGGCAATAATACAATTCATATTGTATTTATTCTATGGAATCTGAGGGTGTCGTGTTTCTGCTGACTGACTGAGAACCACATGAAAGCTGATGCCCCCGAAGGCCAACATTCCTGTTAAATGAACTGCCTATCAGATGTCCCTAAGCTTGTCATCCTTTTATCTGAAACAATCAGTGAAAAAAAAGGACTTTTATTTACACTTTTGATATTCTATATGTATTACCCAAGGACTTTTGTCATTCAAACTCAGATTGTTTTGGTGTCTAATTGTGTTTATACTGCTATGTAAAATGATTTCCATTGAGTGGATTGTTTATGTTGATTGTTTATATATATATATATATATATATATATATATATATATATTATATAATATATATATATATATATATATATAAAAAACACTCCACTCAATGGAAATCATTTTACAATTCACCACATAAATGGCCGTAGCCCACTTTCACCAGCAGACATGAGATCTGCATACTAAACAGAAGTGTTAACAACATTGGGGAAGCAAGTTTTAATGAAAATGATTAGTGATAATGGATGGCTGTTGGAGATGGCAAGACACCAATGGCAGCGACTTATTGAATGTGTGACGTGGATTGGCTCTGCTCCTCTCTATGCAGAGCTACCCAGAAAAATACATTTGCATATAGATAGCAGTGGTGAGATCCTCTAAAGAGAGATTTGTTTGATTACTAAAAAAAATATAAAGTGTGTGTGTGTGTGTGTGTGTGTGTGTGTGTGTGTGTGTGTGTGTGTGTGTGTGTGTGTGTGTGTGTGTGTGTGTGTGTGTGTGTGTGTGTGTGTGTGTGTGTGTGTGTGTGTGTGACACATATAATCGATAATGAGTTGAAGTGAGTTGAATGCTATGGCTACAAAAGCAAATAGGACACACACTCGCCAGTCAACACGGTGACAACAAAACAGGCTTTTTAGCATGCCATGTGGGTTCAACTTTATCTGTGAAGGAACTGCTTAGTGAAGGAGTTGTAGGCAATGCTAAAACACTGATATGGCCACCCAGAATGCGTGTCATTGGTCTGTTGAAGTCAAAAGAAAATGTGCTTTTTTTTCGCCAATGCTGCCAACACTGATCATTTTCACCCTTTGTACACAGGGTGGCACTGTACACAAAGGCATCTTCTTTCTTTTCGTTGGTCCCTTTCCCTCATGTTATGGATTTGATTCCCTGGCGTGGTATCGTTGATCATAGCCTACCTTTGGTTTTCTCGCGTCTTGTCTGCACAGGTCCCAATACTATACTTAGGTCGACGAGCTGAACCCTCGGGTCGGTATATACTCCACCCTTTCAGTCAATCGCTCCGGCGGAGCGTGGCTGGCATCGAGGCGCAGGCGCTGGTATAGCTCTGTGTGACACCTCCTCCTACGCTTGCGTCGGCGCGGTCTTTGTGAAAGGTCAGGTAAGCAGCGACGACATTGGACCACTCACTCAAATGTCAGGAGGTCCCGAGGGTCGGTGTGACTGACGGGGTACCTTATCTGCTGGGATAACTCTAACCACTGGTTTGGGGATGTGGCAAGAGTCATCCACGGTATAATGTACTGTATAGGGGCCGCTGGGGCGGTGCTCATAGTAGCCTACTACAGTGGAGGTATGGGCGCGGTAGGATAGTCATCATCACACTAAGTGTACAAAGGATCTAGTGTACAAGGATTAAAAAGGTCTAGCATAGTCTTTTATTTAAATAATAGCAAAAGCTAATTCTGACTATACTGACGTAATAAATGCAATATGAGTGACGTGAGCCTCGCAGTCGTGTCCTGGCGAAACAACTGCAGCTGTGCAGGCCTCTGGCCAACACCCTCAAAGCTAGAGCACGCTATTAAAATGCAAGCTCACATTCACTCTGCTGGTTACCTGCTGATACTGCTGTCATCTGGACCCACCCACACCCCCTCTGATGGCTGTGTTCCATCGTATCTCCCCGGGGAGGAAAGTGATAGTGGTGGTGTCAGTGGCGTTGGTTGTACCTAATGGACGACTACCAACTCCATCTCGTCCCCCCGTTCAAGTGATCGTTCTTTGTAGACAGAGCATGCACTCACTGACTGCACTGTGCGGTAGGCATCCTCACTTTTACCACACACATGTCCACATCTCTGTCCAGGGTGTCTGGAATAGCACCCTAATCGTGTTGTTTGCTCATTGGTTATTGGACCTCTCCTCATAATAGAGGTGGTTCGGTCGCGAACTGATTCGTTCGAACGAACGAATCGTTAGAACGAACGACCCGAACTGGTTCTTCTCTCTCGTTCGCGTCGTTCGCCTCGTTCGCGTCGGTCGCCTCGTTCGCGTCGGTCGTCTCGTTCGCGTCGGTCGTCTCGTTCGCGTCGGTCGTCTCGTTCGCGTCGGTCGTCTCGTTCGCGTCGTTCGTGACTCAGAATTGACTCCTCCCAGACCCACGACTCGCAGACAGTTCGTTCAGGAAGACGAGTACGAGGCGACTCACGGCACACACTGTTGCTTGCACTGCACCAGGAGCAGGTTATAGTTATAACTAGGCTTTACTTAGTTAGCTTCAACGATACATGAAGTAAACATACTTGGAACGTCCATGTAGGCCTACGCAGCAGCACTATGCGCAGGTGATGCCGCAAGGCATATCATTATTAACTAACGCATTATCTCTGAGGTGAAGTAAAGCCCTCAGGTGGTCCGTTACATTTTTCTTGTGAAGTAGCCTGGTGTTTACATTTTAGGGGTTAGGGTTTCACATTGTTCCTTTATCTCGGGTATTTTTTTAATATATTAAAAATTAACGATATTGACTTAACTTTCAGGATAAAGTGATTCGATTCGCCATTCGAATTCACCGGAAACTCGACTGAACCAGTTCAGTCGAGTTTCCGGTAGCACTGAGTCTGACTGACTCAGCTGAGAACCATGCAATGGGTGCATTGCATGATGCGATTCACCGCTACCGGAAACGGAAACTGGACTGAACCGGAAACTGGTCTGAACGAACGAACGAACGATTCGCGAACGACTCATCTTGGCGAACTGACTGACGCGAACTGGTTCACGTAAACGAATCATTGAATCCACCTCTACCTCATAACAAACATGGCTCGATGAATGATTGAGGGAAATTAACAGCAGTCCAGAAATCCAGAGTTCTCGCGAGAGCACAATTTGAATTTGCTCAGCGAGTCACTCTGGGGTACTCATTCTCACCTGGATCCGAACATTAACCAATAACATTGGTGTATCTGGTATACGCGGACCAAAAGTGAGCTAAACAGATGACGACAATGCGGACGACCAACAGTTGTTTGAAAGAGTTTTGGCCGCTACAAAAAAGAGTTAGACTTGGCTTTTCCTCTGAAAAAAGATCAGAAGATCTCTTCAAAGCTTTCCTTTGCATGAAGAACGTTTTTGCTTTTTTACCGACTGGATACGGCAATAACTCTCATCTATCATGTGGGGCTCTGGTTACGTGACCCATTGTAGTCTTCTGATTGGTCGTAGTGTTGTCCAATTGTGGGAAGTGATATTTCCAATGCACGCTTGGTGCCGCCCCTCGAGTTGGACCATTTCATTACTCATTGCCAGACCCTACATCCTTTTAGATGTTGATCTGGGTTTCCAGGCTACTAATATTGCAAAATAACAATAAAATAACTAAATTGAAGTTATCTTTTAAGACGCATCTGATTCCAACACTTTTGCTTGCTCTAGTGATGAAGATAACATATTATATTGAGGCCCCGTTTGCACGAAGGGAAAATACAGATATTTCCACGGGGTTTGGCCTCTCATTTACGAAAACCCAGTTTTTATCACAGAAAATTATTATTTCTCAAAACTCCGGCCAAAGTGGAGATTTCTGATGACGCCGGTTATGTGTTGTCGTGTCAACTGGGAGAAACAGGGTTTTAGGTTCTCAAGCGCCACATCAAGCGCCAGAAAATGCTAAACGTCATGTGAGCGCCCGCTGTCTGTCCACACGAACAAACCTTGCGCCATATAGGGGGATTATTTGTTTGTCAACATGGCGGATGCGCACAGAATGATCGCGAAAAGAAAAACTTTTGACCGGTTGCCGTGGTTATCTCCATGTGGTTAATTGCAGTTGCGGTGTTAATTAGCGATGTTGTCAGCTTACTGTTACGTAATCCGAAAACGCGGTTATATGAACCCTATCTTATCTGTGGTATAAAGGCTGGGACGAATTTCAAATTATAAATATGTACACTTTATGTTGAAAATATAGACCGTCGCAATACTCATTTAAACGAATGGTGCGGTGATTATTCCTTCAAAACGAGAAGCCGGTAAATTGTGAAAAATGAATTAAACTGTTTTGAAAGGAACAGGAAGTCGCTTGTGTTATTCGTTGTTGTTGATTCAGAGGATTCTGATTGGCTTGCATGGCTTTATCCTTCTCCCTACACTGGCGCCCATAGGTTTGGCATAGTTATAATGGCGCTCAATGGCGCATTTATACGGGTTGATGTAAATGACAACTTTTTTGAAAAAGATGTGTGCACAATGTTATTTTTGAAAACGGAGGGGGGGGGGGGGGGGGGGGGGGGGGGGGGAAATACCCTGCTATGTATAAACGTGACCTAAAACTGGCAACCCTTTTCTTCTTCCAGTCACAGGGAAGCAATCATCCTACCATAGAAAATATCCAACCTGGTTCCAATAACATTAACTGTTGAATGACCAACCTAAGTGGGCCGATAAACGGTGGAGCTAAAGCAATCTATAATTAGCATTACAATATTGATCACTTTATCCTCCAGTCAGTCAATCCAATTCTGCCAGCTGTCCAACAACTTTGGGGGCCATAATGATCCTAATGGAGATTAATGTGGACGTATAGGTCTCCAAGGGAGCAGCTTCACCTCTCTCAGGCATCGAAGATGGACTACCTTCTTCTACATTTAGGATTCAGGTTGCAAACAGAAACACACACACACACACACACACACACACACACACACACACACACACACACACACACACACACACACACACACACACACACACACACACACACACACACACACACACACACACACACACTTGTGCGCACATGCACGTGCACACACATACACTGTTAGGCTGGCTCCTATTTTTTTGATAAGAATTTAAAGTACGTCCCTGTTTATTTTGCATCAATTCATATTGCATGCATTCAATTGATCACGACCCACAGTGTCATGTTTTAAGTGACAAGCACACTACATAATTGATATAAACAGTACCACCAATACATTAATGGCATTGGTGTTTTAGAACTTACTCTATCACACTGATGCCGTCTTGATTCATTGTTCATTGCTTGCTGTTAAGGCATTATTATGACTCAATCTATATCAAAATCGAATATAGAATTACAAAGTATTGACCCTCTGGTTTTTTGTCAGAAATAATAATACAATGCAAACCATCGTATAGGTCAGAAGATAATTGGCTTCCATGATTGTGGTTTCGAAAATATTGCGGCCGAGCAGCGCTATTTTTCTGTGTCTAGCGTTGTGCTTGAGCTCTCTGTGAGGTGGAGCACAATAAAGTCATAAAAACACAGAAGGTGTTAAGTATATAAAACGATTTAACTCTTAATACAAATATTGAACTATTAATAATTGAGTAATTTGTCTAGATCTCCTAAAAATGTCAGATAATTCTAAGGTATTTTCAGTTTTGGTTTAAAGTGGCCTTGTTAAAAGGCTACTTCAGAAATACATATAATATACAGTATAGATAAAGCTGAAAGCGGAAAGTTGTTATTTATGGGAAATGTTTTTATTTTGGACATATATTATATACAGTATATACATATATATATTATATATATATATCCAAATATCGTTTCTATTATTTTTTTTCTACCTGAAAGCGTCTTCCTGCATGCTCTTTTCTTCAGCTTGGAGTAGTCATATTTGACCTTAAATCTACTTAATTTTAAACCAAGTTCACTTTGACTTTGGACTATCCCTCAGGGGACAGAGGACAGTGGGGGCCACTCTATGGCTAAACACAAGGATCCTATTAAAGTGGTTTGAATGGACCGGCGCCAGTCTGGTGGATACAGATCTTAGAAATCTAAGAGACACCAAAGACTTCCCAAAGGCTCTGGATTGCCGAACACACACGAGTGTTTGCAACTCTGTTTGACTTTGAGCATGAAGTCAAATGTGCTCTGTGAACAAAACACTAGCAACCCATCTGTAGTCACCTTCGTACCCAGCAGAATATGGGTCGAGGTTTTGTTTGTATTTTCTTTTTACAGAGCTTCTTACTTTGTTTTTTACTGTGGGGCTAAAAATGTGTTGAGTTGAAGGGTAAAAGACAATGCTTCGAATGAATGGGACCAAATTGCTCTGACGTAGTCTGTGTTGTGTGAGGTTTGACAGGAGCTGTTGGTGAGATTGTGTTTGACTGTAAACTGAAAAGGATAAGCCTACAAACCTGAATGTAAGACATGTATTAATATACATATAAACTGTACTGAAGATTGGAGTTCAATTTTCTAAGGTTTTCCTTTGCTGGAAATGTTTTCAAATATTGAAATTAATTGAAACCTTGACAACAGGCGTTATCCTGCAAAGCAAATGTCCTCAAAAGGTGTAGAGTCGCATTTAGGAACATAAAATACACATTTTTGGGTTTTAAAGCATATTCTATCTCTCTCTCTCTCTCTCTCTCTCTCTCTCTCTCTCTCTCTCTCTCTCTCTCTCTCTCTCTCTCTCCTTCTCTCTCTCTCTCTCCTCTTCCTCTCTCCTCTCTGTCTCTGTCTCTCTGCTCTTCCTCTCTCCTCTCTCCTCTCTCCTCTCTCCTCTCTGTCTCTGTCTCTCTGAATTCGGGCTGGCTCAACCAATCCATCCATTTCTCTAACCATTTCCGACATGACAAGATGGATTTCTTTCTCCATCTATTGTTGACTTACAGCTGAAATGTCTCACTGCCACAAGGGGTGAGATGGTAAAAATATGGGCAGTTTTAATAAAAAACCAATACCCCACAATCCTGCATTGAAAGGACATTGACATTTGACAAAATCCAAACCAGGAGACGTAAGACAGCAGCTGGGACAAGTCCCCACATTTAGTTTCATAATGCAGTTAGACATCAAAGCAATCACAATATAAAGTACACTCTTGAGGTACCATAGCTTCACATCATACAATTACAAACAAATATTTCCTGATTTGAATCACAGGCATGTGGTGGTAAACAAAATAAAAGCGTCCTTTATTAAACCCAACTAAAAACCATGAGGTAAATGAAACAGCAAGAAAGACAAAAGTATTCTCTTCTAGTGTTTGTTTTCTCCTCATGAGGGTCTTTCCTTGTTGTGTCTTTACTGCAGACCTGAGATCGTCTCTGCTCCACTCACATCATCACACGGTGCGCAGAAGCACGTGGAGAATCTTCCTGGAGACCGGAGCAGAGCCTCTCCCCCTCCGAAGACGGATGGACACACACCGGGGGACACAACAATCATAACCCTTGCAATCCTATAGCGGAATAAGAATGGGCTGACAGCACAGCGCGGGGAGGGCCCTTTGCTCAATCTTTTTCTCTGCGCAAACTCGGTCATGCTTCTCGGCTCTGAGCTGTCCATCTCCACATTGAATCTGTCACAAATCATTCCAGAGTTATTTTGATTGTTTATTATCCTGGACTACCGACTGCTCCTCTGTCTGTCTATCCATCAATCTGTATATAAATCCAGCTATTCTAGAGTTTAAATCTATCCATCCATAATATAAATATGTACAGTATATACCCACACATCCGTCTCTCTATCATTTTTCTGTCCATCTATTCTAGAGTTTATATATATCCATCAATCTAATTACCTAGGGTTTTCTACTATCTATCCGTCTGTCTGCCTGTTTGTCCATTTGGCCTCTGTCCATCCTACAGGATCTCCTACAATAGTTGTGATAGCGTCAGTCATAACCAAAGACAACCTAACCACCTGGGCTGTGAAGTCCTCCTCAGGCCTATTAGCGCTGCTTAAATGAACACCATTAAGAGACAGCCAGTATCCTCACCTATAGCAACGAAATATTAGGAAGTACGTCTTTTCACATACATACATTGTTAACCATTTCGGCATTGGATGTCGGTTTGTGTTCTGATGTCAACATGTCTTTCTTAATGATTATAGTAGAAGCATCAATAATGTATTTTCCGTCATAAAATACATACTTTCTCTATGTGTTGTTTTGAGCATGCAACACGTTTGGTCCAAAAACGACTTGCAATAAGGGAGTGGATTGTGTTATTCCTTGGATCATGTTGTGGCTGCTCTTCGCCAGCCCTTCAAGAAGGCACGCAAAAACACTGAGGATGAAAACGGAACAAAAGAGCATTGATTTTGAGAGGCGTCAGAACTGCTTTCCCTGAGTTGCTTAAAAATACAAGAAATCACAAACCGGTATGGATGGCCGGACGAAACGGCTGGAGCAGCCTTCGGTGTTCCTCACCTCTAGCTTCACTTCTGTAAATACATTATTTTGTTCTCCATGCTCAGGTGTTGACTGCTATACGTGAAAGGAATAAACGTGCATATTCAAGAGCAGCTTCAGCCATGGCGTTATACTTTATCGCTTCTTCTACTTCCCCACTACTCTGTTACTCACACCTCTCTCTCTTTAACTATATATTTGCAAGTGTTGGAAAACGTTGTTTGCCTCATAAAAGGTGGCATGCGACAAGGTAAACATCTGTGTTTATGTGTGTGTTCTGTGTCTGTGTGCGTGAGCTGCGTGCATGTTTGTGGATGCTGGTGGATGCATTTGGTGTGGTGGTGCCTGTGTGAGATGTATGTGTGTGTGTGTGGACGTGTCTGTCTGGGTGCGTGTGTTTGTGGATGTGTGCATGCATTTGTATTGTTTTGTCTGTGTGTGATGTATGCGTGTGTGTCTGTCTTTCTATTTGTCTGGGTGTGTGTTTGTGTTTGTCTGTCTGTCTTGGTGAGTGGGTTTGTGGATGTGTGCATGCATTAGTGTAGTGGTGCCTGTGTGTGAGATGTGTGTGTGTGTGTGTGTGTGTGTGTGTGTGTGTGTGTGTGTGTGTGTGTGTGTGTGTGTGTGTGTGTGTGTGTGCGTGTGTGTGTATGTCTGTGTGTGTGTGTGTGTGTCTGTGTGTGTGTGTGTGTGTCTGTGTGTGTGTGTTTGTGTGTGTGTGTGTGTGTGTGTGTGTGCTGTGTGTGTGTGTGTGTGTGTGTGTGTGTGTGTGTGTGTGTGTGTGTGTGTGTGTGTGTGTGTGTGTGTGTGTGTGTGTGTGTGTGTGGTGTAATGTCTGTTGTGTGTGTGGTGACGTGTGTGGTGTAATGTCTGTGTGTGTGTTGTGTTGTGCACCCATATGGTCTGCGTGGGAAGCATGTGTTGTTAGGAATCCTTGTGTCTGGATGTGTGGGTGGGCGGGTCTACAGAGATCCGGAAGACCTCCCTCGCTGCTCTGCACAGGCTCCTGCGCGACTGCCAATCCACACTTCAAAGCCCGAGAGACTCAAAAGTGATATCTGACTTTGATTGCCGCCTGGATATTGGGGGAGCCCACATCTTATATTAGCACAGGACTATATGAATATATCATACTACGCATCCCAATGACCCCAGTGTGGGAGGCATGCCTTCCACACCGCACCACCTCTCTCCCCTGCTGTTCCATCACTGCCGGAACTCACAGCATCATGAGGAAAGCCACACAGCCTCTGGAGACACTGTGTCTGATCTGTGGAAGTTGCGTTCAGTTCTCAAACCTTAACAGCCGGGGAGAGCCCTTTGAAGTCAGGAAGGAATTCGTGATAAAATCATCAGAGATATTGTGCACTTCTGGAAAAAGTTTTTGATTTTTTGGCTAGGATGTAGGTGTAGTATGCCGCTCTAAGTCTTTTATAAAATCTGTTGGATGCAAAGTTCGGGAGGCGCCCTAGTGGCTGGTATACATAAAAAATCCAAAATGGCGCCCGCTGAAAGAGAAAAGGTATATGCCTCAGCTTCCCCTTACTCCTAAATTGTTTTGTAATAAAATGTATTTGTTCCTGCTTGGTTTGATATAAGGAATGCAATTCGATGTAGTCTTTTATTTAGGTTTTATCTATTATTTTCAGTCCATTATTATGTTAAAGGCATTATTATATAGTCGCTTTTTGCTTGAAAAACGGTCCATCTCTGAAATGAACAATTAAATCAACATGTGAAGATCATTCCAACATTTCAGAACATGGGTGACCTGATTCCGCTCAACAGCCTTCCATGATGAACAGCCAGGCCTAACAAGTTAAACTGATCTTAGATCTGATTAATGAAGGTAGCTAGTCACTAAAATTAATAGCCCTGGAATGTAAGGCTATAATGTAGCCATTTATTCAATTAAATTCAATTCAGAAGTCTTCTAAACATTAGATGACATTTCAATTCTGGAGGGCGGCCATCCATTTTACACTTTCGGGCTTCCCTCTTCATAAGGTCAAGTCTGAAGATCTACATATCTCATCAATGAGTGATTGAAATATGTTATAGTCAGGCCTAGAAGACAACAAGAAATTAGATGGAGCATTTGCTGATGCTTGTGTCAACCAGAAATCAACACCAAAGATTTGTGATGTCCACAAAGCGTTATCCCTCAAAGCCATATCAAACCCTTGAACAAAGATTTGATAGCATTTGCTGAAAGCTAGAATCCCATTGCCTCTCAGGAGTGACATTGGAAAGGTGAATGCAGTGGCTCAGACCTCTGCTGCCTTCCAAAGTGACCGAAGACGAAGCAAAGGAAGCAGTCGTTGAAGTAGGTCTAATGCTGCGCCAAATACATCCTTCTGCAACAGATGTAGCTTCGAATGGAGCCAACTCGGTTCATAACTGAGCCAGTGTTGCAAAACTCCTTCAGACCCTATATAGATGTGTTGATTTCAAGGCTCATGGCTCAGTATGAAGCAGCAAGAAGAGAAACAGGCCACAATCAATGCCAGAGTCAGAGTTGCCTGCACTATAAGTCGATATGCAGCAATGCTGTTAAGGCAAAGTAGTCAAGCCCTCACTCTCCTATCAGAGGAAGGAGAGAGAAACATGACCCCTTTCTGCTCATGTGCGCGACTGAAACTGCATGGAAGTGACCGTGAACATAAGGCATCATTAAAAACTTTGCATGTTACTAAATTGGCATGTCGGGACGTTATGAACGAGTCATGGATGTCAGGGAATGGACCTTGCCCTGTCCATGTCAAGGCAGTTTGCAGTTGATGAGTTGTTGATGTTCCCCAAACATGTAGCGGGGAGTTCTTACTACTGGTGGAAGTTGAAAATATTTGATATGTGTCTCATGACAACGTGGGGTTGACCTCCTCCTCTCTACCCTTGAAGGTTCTGAAGAGCACCTCTATCAAAAGCTTCTCCGGATGACTTTGGCCATTGGACCCATATATCGCTGAATATTCAGGGAAATAAAACTGCCATCAATTTCCAGATGCAACAGCCAGGCTTGCATTCACTGAGAGAAGCTATCGAGCAGAGTCACGACGGAGGCATGGCTACAACATCTACCAAACCAGGTCTGAGAGAAAATGAATGGTTTTTCCTTTGTTTGTTTAGTTTTTTATGAGAAGGGCCCTCATATCTAATGGCCAATGCAGAAAACACTCCAATGCTTGGATGGTCATTGAGGGACAAGACTGACTGTAAATCCTGGTCAGATTACCAGTCCATAGTGGCAGACTGCCCCCGTATATGCAGAAAAACCAAAACAAACCTGCTGATCCATAGCAAAAGCACCAGCAGTCCACGAGGCATTCATGGCACGGGGAGTTTGGCGGCGGTCAATTGGCGATAAAAAAATCTCCCTTATTGGCCCATGTGATCAGAGCAGGAAACCAGTATCATGTTTATGAAGGAGGACAGTGGTATCAAAGGGCCTGTATGCCAGCAGGAGGAGAAAGGCGATAAATTAGCTCTCGAAACCAGAAGTAATACGGGCCAATTGACGAGGTTTGAGGTTTGCCTGTTTTTATTTGTCTCAAGCAAAGAAGGAAGTGTAGAACATCCACCAGAGTCCTGCTGCTGAAACAGAAGAAAGATTCCTGGCAACAATCTGAGAAAAGAACTATATGCAACTTGCAAAAGGAAGATAAAATAATCAATCCCTTCAAAGAAATGGGTATTGATCCTGATATACAAGATCCTTCACATGTTGAAAAGCCAAATCTAACTTCACTGTGGCTTAGTTCTGAAGACAAAGTTCCTCAACAATGGTCCTTCTGGTCACCACGTGTCCTTTCCGACACAATAGTGCTAGCGAACTTGGTCCAATCAAAAAAGAGCACAAGCATACTTGGAGGTTGAAAACATATGGCTCTTAATGCCTGACTTAATATAATTAAATAGTGACTTCTTCAGAGATATTAGACTCAGAGATTTGTTTGAGCTAAATAGGACGTATGATAATACATTTAACATAGAAATCGGACTTAAAATGGTAAGAAGATACTTATAAGAATTGGGGTATTACTTTTATCAAAACAAAGCGCAGAAATAAACCCACACACAAAATACATTTATACAGTACAATTGCGTGGACGATTTTGGTATTTTTATGTATAGCGCGCGCCCGCACACTCTCGCATTCCACTCGATGATTTTTAAGCAACCTTTAGGCCCCATTACCTAACATACCCTGCCGAAAAATCCAAAAAACTTTTCCAAAAGTGCACAATTTTTATGGAATAATCCTCCTGACTATTGGAGATAATGCTCAACAATGCGCTGTATAAATCGTCATCGGTCGTATTTTCCTGCGCAGAGGCAGAGAAGAAACATGCTCCCTTATAAGACACACATAGCACATGGTGGTCTGCTCTTCTGTTCTTGCTTCATGCTTCACTGCAGGTTTTTAGGAGTAACAAAAGGGACACAGGAATGGCGGTATGGCAATCTATAACATAATTAATTTGCCTTAACATGAGGAAATGACATTGCAAAGGATGGAGAGAATGGCATTATGCATTAGGCGTACATCCATTACATATTTGACCCATAAAAATATTTAAGGGATAATGTATAGAACGCCGGTCATTATCGGGAAAATAAGCCTGGCAAACCGGACCCCGACGCGAAGCGGAGGAAAGGGGTCACCGCTGGAAGTTCTGAAGGCCAATGCAAGTGTACTGAGTGTTCCACAGCATTGAGAAGAGCCGTGTAATATATACTGTATATATATATATATATAGATAAAGGCTGTCAAACGAGTACATAGTATGGTGGATGAAAAAAAAATAGTGTGTTAATGCATTGAGTATTTTAGGAAACATACAGTATCGGCCGAGCAAGGGCTCTTCCAGAATTCACTCTCTAGTCCTACATAAGCTAACATGGAATGGTTCTTTCAAGAGATGTCTGTACCCATGGGACAGAACGAAGGAATCAGCAGGCAGTCCATGTGGGTTTTTTCCCACATGCTCTTGTGGTGCGGTGCTGGTCTCAGGATTGATTCTTCTCAAAAGGGAGAATTGATCACACAAGGCCTCCTGTGGAAGATGCTGGTGGATCGCGTTAACAAGGAGGAAGGAACAAGGATCCTCAACATGGGCGGGGGATGAGGCCAATGGCGGACATCCTCTGATGGGAGCAAAAAAACACTTTCCATGTCCCCTGGCGAAAGAGGAGAAGAGGAAAATTCTGACACTCAGAGGCCCCACTTGGATACTCTGTAGTCTCAGAGTCACATGATGTGCCGTCATGAGGTTACGGCGTCAAGCTGAGCCCATTTTGGGCAGAAGATCTGGGCCTGTGATCAAAAATAAGAGGGCGGGAAAGGTCAGATGACCTGGTTCGTGAAGCGCATACACATCTTCTAAATAATTGTTCTTTTCATGATGAAATCTCTCGCTCTTGCCAACAAAGTATTTTGCATGCCCTCGTTGCTACTTTCCACGGCCCCAATTTTTTGTTGCCCCACTCAGAGCCATTCCTGGCCTGGCCGTCCGGGAATGCTGCAGGGCAGAAGCTCTTTATGAGATATGCCTTTATGTCCTTCTTTATAGGGGCATGTATGTTAACCAGAATGATGGGCTGTCTGTGAGAACACTAACTGTATATAGGGCTGAATAAAACAATATTTGTTCGAGACTTGGGTGACAGATCTCGCACTGTAAAGATAAAAGGAGCTGGTGTATGGTTGTGGTGGCGATAAAACACAGGAATCTAGTTGCGATGTGAGAACAGCATGGTAGCACGGGAGAACTGGGTTCTGGAAATATAAGTCTGACAACCAGGCGTTAAGAATTTGGCGACATTAAAGCTGGGATAACACATGGTCGCAGACGTTTAGTGGTGGTAATGGCTCGTGGTGTGAGAGGGTGGTTCAGAAGTATTGCCTGGTCGTCGTTGTTTTTAGTTTATTGAAGTTTTTGGCCAGCAATACATCCTTAGATTGGCCCTATGGGAATGAACAGAGCATTGTGAGTTTGCGCCACCATCGGCTAAACAAAAAAAACAACATAATCCTACCTGTCTGGAGGCAGCCTGTGTAGGCTAATGAGTTTCCAGGCAAAGATTTAAATGAAAGGATCGCTGCTTAGCCTGGATGACCTTGGGGTTCCAGAGGGTGAAAAGCGAAAAGCATTCAATGTATGGGGTTTGTTGCTATTAGAGAGTTTATACCCGTCCTTCCTTAAATTACCTTATTTAGTTGATTAACTTTGGGCTGTAAAAAGTGGTGTTTATTTGGACTTTTCACTATATTATTCGGGTCATTGTTAGTGTTTGGAGTAATGGTGGCAAATTCAATTATAAATACAAGTCAAGAAATCTGTGTTTTAATTGCTTTAACTTGAATGGAATATATCGATAGAGGCAATCCTCACTAGCAATGAGTCCTATTTAAGCTTTAGCAAGGGACAACAAACAGAACTGGCGCTGCTCTTCAGGCGGCAAACAAGAATCCTCGTCGTCTAAGCGATGAAGGCTTAATGGAGATATTTCAAGGCTTTCTTAAAATGGAGACATCACAGAGAATGACAGATTAACAACCCACAATGGGTGCAGAATGAATAGTACATGCCCAGATTTCTGGATTGGGAGCTCTTTATAATACTCCAAACACGTCAATGGGGCTGTGTAGCCGCGGATGATGTCTATGCTCAGCCAGTGCTGTTCAGCTTCATCAAACTTCACGAAGGCAGCTGCCTCAGCCCGCCTCATGAAGAGGGGAGAAGGGCGTCGGTGGCTCTGAGGGGATGGAGCCGGCACTCGCAGGGAGAATGGTAGTCGCGTTCGCGAGAACAATTGAGTGGCTTGTTGGCCGCTTCTCGCCGCAATCCTATTCAGGGTTGAAGATGGATAGCCATGCGGCAGGACGGACCCTTGATCGTGTAGTAGATTTTCGGGCATGCAGCTAACAGAGGGTCTAATGGCTAACGGGGCCAGATGCGTCCAGATAAAAGTGCCGGCAAAGGAATGATCGAGCGGTTTCCATCGCACACGATGCGTTCTGTCTAAAACAAGCCCGACCAACAGAGTTGTGAAACAGGCTGGCGTCATTTAGGGGGTTTTCTTGCTTTGCTTTTCTTGACCAGAAAAGTTTGAAGGCATAATAAACAATACCTGCGCTCAATGGTGATGGGACAATCAGCAGTACTTTGAATCGAGAGCCTCAGTTATAAATAGATCTGTTCAAAGTGATTAAATTTCACAGAGTCGTTCATGTCGCTGTGGCTATCCGACTGGTAGTCCAACTCACTCGAACTGACAGACACATTCATAATGTTTCTATTGATTGTTTAATTTATGTAGCAGATTAATGAGCGCCACGACACAC